>CM033645.1:177645356-177733597 GCA_019512145.1 Engystomops pustulosus | reverse complement strand
ACTAGGTACCTCGGCTTATACTTGGTTCCCCTTTTAAGGAGAAAGGGGCCCCATGCAGAAATCTGCTGTGGGTCCCATCCTCTTCTTGCTACACCCCTGCATACATGCACACTCATACACACACTTACATACACACACTTTCATACACACACTTACATACACTTACATACACACACTCATACACAAACTTACACACACACTCATGATGGCTTTGATGGCTTCACATGCCATTGACAGTAAGAAACCGCATCAGATCCGTTCTAGTCACAGAAGTCACTGTTCAGCCAAACATATTCTCTGCCCCTCATCACATCTGTATAGGTACAGCACACGTGGGGACAATAATAACCCACACATGACATGTATGTATAGTGCTCGCCCCACTGCCGGCCATGCGTTATACTGGCAGCTGCTACACAATTACCACTAATTACCAGACTCAATGAAATACACAATATATCTTATATGTCCCAAGTGAGGCTTAAACAGATGATCCTATCTTATAGAAAGACATATAGAAGATAACTATCTATCTATCTATCTATCTATCTCCTATCTATCTATCTATCTATCTATCTATCTATCTATCTCCTATCTATCTATCTATCTATCTATCTATCTATCTATCTATCTATCTCATATCTATCTATGACATATCTATCTATCACATATCTATCTATCTATCTATCTCATATCTATCTATCTATCTATCTATCTCATATCTACCTCTCTATACCCATCCATCTTTCTCTTATGAATGTCTTTCTTTCTTTCAATTATAAACTTAGGGCCACATTTATCACTTTTGTGCGCCTAAGTGTAGTAGTTGCGCCTAAATTCGGGCGCACTGTTTTGCCAGAATTATCACAAGCTACAACCATCTGTGATAAGTTAATTTTCTGCCTCTTATTAATCACTTTACTTTAACACAGTTTAGGCGCAGTTTAGGCGCAATGTTAGATTCGGGCACTTACATGTGATCCTGCTACAAGCTCCTCTCTGCTTCTCCCACAGCCCAGAATGAAGATAACACTCACAGCAGCACCCAGGTGTGTGACACCCTGCACCCAGTGACCTCCTCAGCAGGGGCTTCTCCTGGAGGGGATCCCCCAGTGCTGGGCTCCTGCTGCACCCCTGTAATTCTGCACAATATCCCCCAAAGACACTGTGCAGAATTACATGGGGGACACTTGTTTGTAGTATCTGCAAACTTGTGCAAACTTCTCTTCTCTCTTGCTTTGAGCTCAGGTTTTGCAGAATATTTTGTAAATAGAAGTGATGAACTGTAAATAGAGTCTGCAGCTCCTGTCTGCAATGTATCTAATGTATCTATTATATGTTCTAGTGTCTGCAGTGTATCTAATGTATCTATTATATGTTCTAGTGTCTGCAGTGTATCTAATGTCTGTATTATATGTTCTAGTGTCTGCAGTGTATCTAATGTATCTATTATATGTACCAGTGTCTGGCTGAGCTCTGCTGCTAGAAATGAGCTGTTCTGCAAAGGGGCTAAGTGCTTTCTTCTCAGATAACGCCACCTTCGGGCTGGAGTGTTTTTGCGCCCGTTTTTGCGCCTAAATGCAAAAGTCGCACGTGATGAATATCATTAGGCGCAGCAAAACATCTGGAATTGAACGATAGATGAGGGAAAGGTGGTTATTTTAGCTGCGCGGCTAATTTGACGTTTAATCGCAAAAATGGCGCAAAAACGGTGCGCCTAAACGAAAAGGCGCAAAAACAACAGAAAAAACAAGTGATAAATGTGGCCCTATGTATCTATCTATCTATCTATCTATCTATCTATCTATCTCATATCTATCTCCTATCTATCTATCTCATATCTATCTATCTCCTATCTATCTATCTATCTCATATCTATCTATCTCATATCTATCTATCTCATATCTATCTATCTATCTCATATCTATCTCTCTATCATAAATAATCTTTTCCTTGGTCCACATTAAGGACACATCTACATGAGACGGATGTTACTACGTGTCCAGGAATATAGAATGATATGATGTATGTTGGTCACGGTGAGGCTCGGGACGAGGGCGGGTGAGGAGTGAGCGGCATTGTCTTCCATTTTCGGCGGCACGTTCCTGGGAGATGGTCTCATTACAGGTAGAGAGGGACATTAAGCAGCGGGATCCTCCTGGAGATGGAAACATTCTCTCACTTCTATCTTTCAATTACAGAATTTTAAGTTGCACGGAATGAAGTTTCCAGCAGGTGACTTTGGCGGGAACCATCATAAATACACAGCGCTGGGACTCAGCAATGTTATAATGGCTCCTGGAACTAATGGCGGAGCCGCACGTGTGTGAGGGGCGGAAGGATCCTGCGGAGAGCTATACTCTGTGTCACCAAGATACTCCTGAAAATCCCCCAAATATATGTCCTTTACATGTCCTCTCATACAACGAGGCTTCTAGGAAAGGAAGTCCATCATCTGTCACCCTCATCACCCCAGCATGAGAATGACCCCCACAGCAGCACCCAGGTGTGTGACACCCTGCTCCAAGTGACCTCCTCAGCAGTGGCTTCTCCTGGAGGGGATCCCCCAGTGCTGGTCTCCTGCTGCCCCCCTGTAATTCTATCCACCTCAGACACCAGTGTAGTCATCCTGCTACACGGGGGAGACTTCTCTGTCCTGTCTGCAGCTCCCACACACTTCTCTTCTATCCTGCTACACGGGGGAGACTTCTCTGTCCTGTCTGCAGCTCCCACACACTTCTCTTCTATCCTGCTACACGGGGGAGACTTCTCTGTCCTGTCTGCAGCTCCCACTCTATCTATCTCCTATTCTATCTATCTATCTATCTATCTATCTATCTATCTATCTCCTATCTATCTATCTATCTATCTATCTATCTACCTACCTACCTATCATCTATCTATCTATCTATCTATCTACCTATCTATCTATCTATCTATCTATCTATCTACCTATCTATCTATCTATCTATCTATCTATCTATCTCCTATCTATCTATCTATCTATCTATCTATCTATCTATCTATCTATCTATCTATCTATCTCCTATCTATCTATCTCCTATCTATCTATCTATCTATCTATCTATCTATCTACCTATCTATCTATCTCCTATCTATCTTTCTCGTAAACATTGGAACAAGTTATCAGGTAGCCCATTCCCGGTCCCTGAATTTCAGAATCCACCCCTCTTCTCCTATCGCAAGTCCCAATGTTTAAGGGATCGACTTGTTAAGTCAGACATAGGCTCATTACGCACCTCTCGTCAGACCGGTATTTTGGTCAACTAAATAAGGGTTCGTTCCCCTGTTGCAACTGTATAAATTGCAAACAGATGAACAGGGGCTCTTCCTTCTTTCACAATGATGTCCAGTACCAAGTGAAACATTATCTCAGTTGTGACAGTTGCTTTGTAATCTATATGCTAAATTGCCCATGTGGGCTTACCTACATTGGAGAAACTACCTTAGAATTTAAGATCAGATTCAAACAACACAGGTATACTATTCTCAGTGGCAGAAGGGACCTACCGGTGTCTAAGCTTTTCATAGAAGATGGACATTCGGAAAAAGACCTGCGTTTCCAACTCATTGATCACGTTCCCCCACTACGTAAGGGTGGTGATAGGGAACGTATTCTCAAAAGAAAAGAGTTACAGTGGATATATACCCTGGACACCTTAAGACCTACAGGGTTAAATGTCGACTTCAAACTACATAACATCTGATTTCTAGAATATGCAATTCCCTGCCTCCTCCTGTGATGCATCTCACCACATTTCCATTGGTATAGGTATACAGTGATATAATTTGCTTAACATCTTTTTACGTGTTTTTTAAATATATACTTCTTTGTAACAGTTAAGTAACATTTCTTTTTGAATGTTTGAATTAACATTTTTTCTCTATCTTTACAGACCTCATCAACATATGAAAGCCACATTGGGACTTGCTCTCACCACCTCTCTATCCGAAGACCTTTTATCAGCGCCGTCTCCTTTTTTCTTTTTTTATTATGAGCCATGGGAGTGGCCACTTTATGTACCTTTATTGTGAGGGGTATTATTTTTCATATACAATCCTGCATGGTCCACTAGTTGGCCACAGGGATATAACTAATTCTCTTGTGGGCATTTGCTATACCCTGTTTATAAATAGGGGTTAACCCACCTTTCTATTTATCCCCTCTGGTTCAATTTTTCATAAGCCCTCCGCTGTGCCATTGATCGTCCCACATGATTTTTTCCTTTTCATACATATTTGCAAAGGGCTCTCGGTGTATTTTGGAGCACCCCAGCTCTCTGCGCATGGGTGATGCAGGTAATCTCCTGGTCCTCTGTGCAGAGTTGTCGCGAGTGGTTTCCTTGACAACCCGATCCCTCTGACGCACACCTTAATCCGGTGCCTCCCCTGACATGCGCAGCTGCGCCAGTCTTGGTTTGCGTTCCACCTGCGGTCCACATTCCTCTTACTGACGTGCGCTTGTAACTATTATTTATGCGATCGGAGGACGGCTCTGGTGAGACACCCATTGCTTTTAACTTCTTCTATGTATATTCATCTACTTTTCAGCACTTGTCACTTTAATTATATACAACACTCCTAATATCCTGTACTGCACTTTAGTAAAAGAGAAAAAAATTAACACATGAGCACTTTGTTAGTATATAGATTTATTGTAACAATTTTTCATTGTAAGACATATTTTGAGATGAAATGACACTATTTTTATGCCACTGTGCAATATGTTAATGCAAGTGGGTGGGAACTACTTGATCATGTGATTACTTGTGTTTGGTATAAATGTATGTAGTTCACCTATGTCACTTGGCTTGATAAAGGCTCTCTGGAGCCGAAACGTCGCTGCTGTACCTTGTTGTACTCCTAAACATGGAATAAAAGCACAATTTTCACTTTTTGACATCTGACGTCTCGGAGTGCTGCTTACCTCTTGTATCTCCTATCTATCTATCTATCTCATATCTACATACCTCCCAACTTTTGGGCGAGAGAAAGAGGAACAAAAAGCCCCTCCCCCTTTTTCTAAACCACACCCATTGTCCCACCCACGAGCATAGTACATAGTACGATGCCCCTAACTTTTGCCTAACCCCCTCCCCATGGACCCGTAAAATACCCCCTAATGCAACTCTGCAACATACAAAACCCCTCTTTAATTTTATCCTCCCTTTACATTTGGTTTTGCACTTTTATTTATCTCCCCAAACTTACACATAATCCTATCTGTACTCCTACTCCTCCTCACATGGTGTGGTCCCAGTTCTCTATCCTCCTCATTCTGTGGTCTCCTGTCCTCCAGCCTCCTCCTGTAGCTCATGTCCTCCAGCCTCCTCCTGTAGCCCCCTGTCCTCCAGCCTCCTCCTGTAGCCCCCTGTCCTCCAGCCTCCTCCTATAGCCCCTGTCCTACAGTCTTCTCATGTGGTCTCCTGTCCTCCAGCCTCCCTTCTGTAGCCCCCTGTCCTTCAGCCTCCTCCTGTGGTCTCCTGTCCTCCAGCCTCCTCCTGTGGTCTCCTGTCTTCCAGCCTCCTCCTGTGGTCTCCTGTCCTCCAGCCCCCTCCCGTGGTCTCCTGTCCTCCACACCCTCCTGTAGTACTCTGTCCTCCAGCCTCCTCATCCTGTGGCCCCTGTCCTCCAGCCACCTCCTCCCATCCTCCTCCTGTTCTCTAGCCCCTCTGTGCTCTATTCTCCTCCTGTCCTCCTCCTGCTGTCACCCGGCTTCCTCCTATCCTCCACCCCACACTGCCCTCTATCCTCTTCCTCCTTTAGCAATCTCCTCCTGTCCCCTAGCATCCTCCTCCTGTCCACCAGCCTCCCTGTCCTCTATCCTCCTCCTGTCCCACAGCCTTCTCCTGTCCTCCAACCTCCTCCTGTAGCCCCCTGTCCTCCAGCCTCCTCATCCTGTGGCCTCCTGTCCCCCAGCCTCCTCATCCCATGGCCTCCTGTCCCCCAGCCTCCTCACCCTGTGGCCTCCTGTCCCCCAGCCTCATCATCCTGTGGCCTCCTGTCCTCTAGCCGCCTCCTGTGGTCTCCTGTCTTCCAGCCTCCTCTTGTGGACTCCTGTCCTCCAGCCCCCTCCCGTGGTCTCCTGTCCTTCACACCCTCCTGTAGTCTCCTGTCCTCCAGCCTCCTCATCCTGTGGCCTCCAGTCCTCCTCCTGTGGCCCCTGTCCTCCAGCCACCTCCTCCCATCCTCCTCCTGTTCTCCAGCCCCTCTGTGCTCTATTCTCCTCCTGCTGTCCCCCAGCTTCCTCCTATCCTCCAGCCCACACTGCCCTCTATCCTCTTCCTCCTTTAGCAACCTCCTCCTGTCCCCCAGCATCCTCCTCCTGTCCACCAGCCTCCCTGTCCTCTATCCTCCTCCTGTCCCACAGCCTCCTCCTGTCCTCCAACCTTCTCCTGTAGCCGCCTGTCCTCCAGCCTCCTCATCCTATGGCCTCCTGTCCCCCAGCCTCCTCATCCTGTGGCCTCCTGTCCCCCAGCCTCCTCATCCTGTGGCCTCCTGTCCCCCTTGAAACTGGTCAAAAACGTGTGCATTTTTTGACGTCCTGCTTAAAAATGGACCAAAAAACGCGTTCAAAACGCCATGTGTGCCATCACCCTTAGTATATTACTGAGTGCTTGGCCATACAAACTGTAGTTTTAAACAACGAGAAGATTGCATTCTTTGTTTGGATGATTCTTTGTTCTCCTGGGTTTTCCTTCATTTTGTCTCCATAATCCAAAATTAGACTGGGCCAGTTTTCCGGTGGGGATCACACTTCTATTCAAGCTGCCTATGCAAACCTCAGTCCACGTTCACACATGGCGTTGTGTTTTTTGTTGCGTTTTTGATGCAGCAAAAGACAAGTTTGCAAATGCATAATCCTAATCGGCTGAAAGCAATTGTCATTTACACCCTTGAAAAACACATTTAACCCCTTAAGGACGCAGCCTGTTTGCAGGTTAAGGCTCGCAACTTTTTTTTGAAATTTGACCAGTGTCTCTTCCTGTGGTAATAACTTTTGAACACTGTTACTTATCAAAGCGATTCTGAGATTGTTTTTTCCCCACATGTTGTACTTCATTTTAGTGGTAAATTTTGGCTGATAAGTTTTGCGTTTATTTACAAAAAAAAGAAAAAAATGATGAATTTTTAGAAAAATTTGCCATTTTCGAAATTCAAAATCACCGCGTTTTCAGGCAGATAAATTTACCACTAAAATGAAGTACAACATGTGGTCGGTAACAAAGCCAATGCAGACACCGACACTTTATGTAAATGTCCCCCACTGTGCTCAAGTCTCTAGTGCTTTCTATCAAACCATTTTCTTGTGCTTTTTGAAGTGTGTTTTTGGTCATTGTCCTGCTGGAAGACCCATGACCTCTGAGGGAGCCCCAGCTTTCTCACACTGGGCCCTACATTATGCTGCAAAATGTGTTGGTAGTCTTCAGACTTCCCGTGACAGAGGCACCAAAGCGACCCCAAAATCATTTAGGGAACCTCCACCATGTTTGACTGTAGGGACCGTCTTATCTTTGAAGGCATCTTTTTTTTCCTGTAAACTCCTGTATGTTGATGCTTTTTCCCAAAAAGCTCTACTTTTGTATCATCTGACCAGAGAACATTCTCCCAATGTTCTCGGCTTTCTCAGGTAAGTTTTGGCAAACTCCAGCCTGGCTTTTTTATGTTTCTGTATAAGAAGTGGGGTCTTCCTGGGTTTCCTACCATACAGTCCCTTTTCATTCAGATGCCGATGGATAGTGTGGGTTGACACCCTCGGACTGCAGCTTGAGCTTGTTTGGATGTTAGTCGAGGTTCTTTATCCACCATCCGCACAATCTCCAGCCTCATCATCCTGTGGCCTCCTGTCCTCTAGCCGCCTCCTGTCCTCCAGCCTCCTTCTCCCATCCCCCAGCCACAGGAGAAGGCTGGAGGACAGGAGAAGGATAGATGACAGATGGGCTGGGGGACAGGAGGAGGCCCCAGCCCATCTGTCATCTATCCTTCTCCTGTACTCCATCCTTCTCCTGTGGCTCCTGTCCTCCAGCCTTCTCCTGTCCCCAGCCTCGTCCTCCTGTCACACAGCCTCATCCTACTGTCAATCAGCCTCATCCTCCTGTCCCCCAGCATCCTCCTATCCTCCAGCCCTCATCCTCCTGTCCTGCAGCCTCATCATATCCTCTGGCCCATCCTGTCTTCTATCCTCCTCCTGTTCTCCAGCCTCCCTGTCTTCCAGCCTCATCCTGTCCTTCCCCCCTCCTCCTATAGTCATTTACTCCTCCTTGCTCGCACCAATCTGGGGTGTTAGCTGCAATACTTACCCATGCTGTATGGAGAACGCTCTGTCTGTGACCCCCTCCATACCCCCCTTCCCCCCTTGCCTCCTGCTGATGTACTATTACTCCAGTCAGTAGTAATGGGTTAATAGCTGATCTCCAAAACAACCCCTTCAGGTTACACACACCTACACATATAAATACACTCTGAGGGAGCCCCAGCTTTCTCACACTGGGCCCTACATTATGATGCAAAATGTGTTGGTAGTCTTCAGACTTCTATAATGCCGCGCACATGGTCAAGCAGTCCCGTGACAGAGGCACCGAAGCGACCCCAAAATCATTTAGGGAACCTCCGCCATGTTTGACTGTAGGGACCGTCTTATCTTTGAAGGCCTCTTTTTTTTCCTGTAAACTCTATGTTGATGCCTTCTCCCAAAAAGCTCTACTTGTGTCTCATCTGACCAGAGAACATTCTCCAATGTTCTCGGCTTTCTCAGGTAAGTTTTGGCAAACTCCATCCTGGCTTTTTTATGTTTCTGTATAAGAAGTGGGGTCTTCCTGGGTTTCCTACCATACAGTCCCTTTTCATTCAGATGCTGATGGATAGTACGTGTTGACACCCTCGGACTGCAGCTTGAGCTTGTTTGGATGTTAGTCGAGGTTCTTTATCCACCATCCGCACAATCTTGTGTTGAAATCTCTCGCTTTTTTTCTTTTCCGTCCACATCTAGGGAGGTGCCGCAGTGCCATAAGCGTTAAGCTTCTTGATGACACTGCACACGGTAGACACAGGAACATTCAGGTCTTTGGAGATGGACTTGTGGCCTTGAGATTGCTCGTGCTTCCTCACAATTTCGATTCTCAAGTCCTCAGACAGTTCTTTGTTCTTCTTTCTTTCCTCCATGCTCAATGTGGTACACACAAGGACACAGGGCAGAGGATGAGTAAACTTTAATCCTTTTCAACTGGCTGCAAGTGTGATTTAGTTATTGCCACCACCTGTTAGGTGCCCCAGGTAAGTTACAGGAGCTGTTAATTACACAAATTAGAGAAGCATCCTGTGATTTTTCAAACCGTGCCAATACTTTTGTCCACCCCTTTTTATGTTTGGTGGAATTATTGTCTTTTTGACAATTCTTTTTGTGGTTTTCCATTGAAGACAAATTAAATGAAAATAATAATACCATAGAATTTTTGATTTCTGAGTATTATCTAGCAGAATTGGAGTGTCAATACTTTTGGCCACCACTGTATATTGTAAGAGCAATCAGACTCCCTAGGGTCAAAGTACCCTGGGGAGGGGGGGGGGGTTGTCTAAAAAATAGGGAAAAAAGTTTTCTTAGAACTGATATAAAAAATGTGGTGACAAGATCTAAATCATTAGATATAGAGACTCTAAAATGTTTCTGCTATTCTTACACAGGCCCAGGCCAGTGCAATATAACACAAGCAGCGATCACCTAGACCCCTCATAAAATTAATGAGGGGGGAGAAGAGCCCTTCTACATCCTCTTGCCAGTTAAACTATAGGCCTACTCACTAAAGGTCACAGGTATAAGTCCCCATCTGGATTTATACATCAAAGGAAAATATGGCATAATCCATATTTCAGTTTCTCCAAAGTTCCAATATAATTACAGGTAGACTTCTACAGAAACTATGTCCCCGGCGAAGAGGTAGCTTCACTACAACATATAGCAATTACATAATCTCTTAACGATTTCCACTAAACTCATCATGCATAGTATGTATGCGTGTAGGGCGTTATGAGAAAAAGGTTGGAATTGCAACCAAGTGTATATGATGCCCACAGGGCAAGATATCTGCCCAGAAAGATTCTGAGGCAGACAAGGTTTGTTTACACCTCCTAGTGATAAAAGGAAATTATCCTATATCAGGCCTCCAGGTGTCATCATAAGCAAGGGGGGTACTCCGAGAATCTTAGCTGAAAGTCTCCATATAAAAATGGTCCCAGGTGGGCCGTTTGATCAGGCCTTTCTGCTTCCTCAGGCACCAGACTTAAATCGTCACATAATGTATTAAAGGAAACCTACCATTTGATTTGATGCATTATGAACCAAATATACCATGAGAATGCTGTAGTTACACTGATGCAGGACCATATCTTGGTGAATCCCTGAGCGGAGTGGTTTAGCTGAAAAAACAATTATAACATTCAGGACCTTGGGTAAGCTGGGTCAGGCTGGCTGCCTACAAAAACGCATTATACATGGAGCTTGTCATTACACATGGAGCTTAGTCACGAGGTGGTCAAGACAGGACTAATCAACCTGAGCTGGATGACTCACACGGCAGCTGGGGGATGGTGCAGCAATTGATTATTCTGCCTTCAGGCACAACCCAGTGATTACATCATCCTTTGGTTCAGTGAATAACTAACATGCTGGGAGAAGCCCTGAACCAGCCACAGAAGCGGTACAGATTCATTATCATAAATGTATAATAGTTTTATCAGCAAAACCACTCAGCACAGGAATTAACCAAGATATGCTTCTACAGTATAGCTACAGCATTCTCAAGGTATGTTTGCTTAATAATGCATCAAATGGTAAGTTTCCTTTAATTGTTGGATACATTTCTTCTGAAGGGGTGTTGAAAACATGGCTGCCTACTTTCAAAATCAGTTCCACACCTTACGATGGTTTATGCTAGTATTGCAGCTCAGCTCTATAGAGATGAATGGAAGATAAAGGGGTTTTCTCACAAAGATAAGTTAGGCTGTCTCCATGGGACAGCTTGCTGAGACCCCCACAGATTGTGCAAACGAGGGGACGCTCCATCAGACTAATGGAGCAGTCGGCCGTGCATGACAGTTATGCTCCCTTAATCGTTATGGAGCCGACTGAGATCACTGAGCACCGTGTTCAGTACTGTGGATACTGAGGTCTCCTACACAGAATAGTGAGGTACAACATCTCCCCTGTTCCCCCATCAGTCCCTCCATCCCAGTCTGATTCTACATAACTTTTTCTGTCTTTTTCTTCACCGCATGCTGCTTCTTCCCCTACCTTGTACTCGGCCCTATGAGCTCTGTGAAGAGAAGCTATTAACCCTTAGTGCTCACACAGCACAGACCATACACTTCATTTAACTATTTTACTTGTGATTTATAGTACTTATTACATATTCCATGCCCCTCCATGTGATAGAATCTGGCAAGCTAGTCACTATATAAATCCTGTATGTGCAGTGTTCACTTGATTTACTTATGGGAAACCTAATGGATTTAATGCTAAATTGCTTTGAGAGAGAACACGAGGCATCATTGGAACTGTGGGAAGATTGAATTGGACTCCAGTTCTGGGCAAGTACAGGAAGAGGTTAGTTTATGTCCACTTAACCACTGGTGAAAAAGATTTGTCAAACTTTCAGAACAGAATACGTATTATAACTTTACAGTAATGCCTTAAAGTTGTAGTAAAAAAATTATTTTTTTATTCAGCTTTCTATTTCCAAGATGTCTGATTGTAACATTAAGAGTGGATATCTCCAGTTTTGAGAGGCATCGATACACAATCCAGGTATCTAATTGAACTATCTCCTGTTTAATATGACACAAATTGTGTTTCTGGGTGCTGGGGTTCAGGAAATATAGGCATTTAAAATGTACCCCCCTCCAGCCAGTCAGCTGAAGGCAGAATGTAGAAGAAGCTCCAGTAAAGAATTAGCTTACAGTTTGCCGAATTGTAGAGGTACATGCATCCTCTACATCTGTAGCTGAACTTGGGGAAAGGTATAGCGAAATATACGTCAAAGAGGAGGAGCTTGACTAGAGCAGAGTCATCACGCAGTCATGAAAGCAAGAGGAATAAAAGTTGGTTTTAAAGAAACGGACAGAAACCGGTTAACATATATTGGATTTCCTATGCATCAGGTTCCTTTAATAAGGGTTTTTATTAAGACTTATAGATGCACAAACTGTGGCTAACTCACGGCTCCATAGCCTTCTGTTCAGGCACGTTCACAAACATGGAAACGGACCTATGTGTTTGTGTGATCTCACGGACCAAACACCAAGACCTTGCATTATACAGAATCATGCAGAGCTAACACAGACAGGGAGCACTTGCATCATATTTCTGTATGATGCAAGGACTCCGGTCCACAGCAGTGTGCTCTCCTTTGTTAGAGTGCATTTGGCCTAAGGTCTAATATAGCCATAGAATTTCCCATTTGATCCTAAACATATTGGGTAGATAGAAGGGAGACAAGTCATTTGTCAGGATGCTGATGAGAAACGCAAAGATTACAGTCAAGACCACAGGTCCTTGGTCATAAGGTTTACACCAATACTGTACATGTGACCCCTAAAGAAAGGCCCAACCAGTGAGCACCAAAGCAGGAACAAATCACTGAGTGGTTTTGCTGAAAAAACAATTATAAAATTCAGGACCTTGGGAAAGCTGGATCCACATTACACACAAGCTTTCTGAACACCCAAGACAGGACTAATCAACCTGAGCTGGATCACTCAAACGCAGCAGTTGGGGGATAGTGCAGCAATTAATTATTCTGCCTGGAAGGAAAAACGCTATAATTACATCATCCTCTGGTGCAGTGCATAACTAATGTGAGAAGGAAAGCCTGAGCCCAGGCACAGAAGCCTGGGCTCAGCAAAACCACTCAGCACAGAGATTAAACAAGATATGATCTTGAATAGGTGTAGCTAAATTTTTGGTTCATAATGCATCAAATAAAATGGTAAGTTTCCTTTAACGACTCGTGACCTAATAGCATGTCACGGGTCGCTGCAGGTGCATGGAGAGCCCTCTCCATAACCGGTAAGAGCCCTCTCCATAACCGGTCAGTCTTTGCTGCATATTGCATAAAGGTATCGCACCAAACTGTTATTTTTTGCATTGTATGTTTATGTCTGTTTAATGTGTCACCCTTTTTGTATAATAACCCTTGTTAATTGTAAGCACTGTCCTTGATTACATTGATATTAAATGTCCATTTAATAAGAGCATGTGTTCTAACAATTCCATGACTCTGAGGTGACGTTGACCTACATTGATTGTTTAATTTGTGACTGTAACCTAATATTGGTGCATAATATATCTCAGGTGTCTTGTCAGCCTATATATGGCAAGTGGTGGCAGCTATATCACTCAGGTTATTGGAGGGCGGAGAACTGTCAGAGTATGAGAGGGGGTCCCACAGTTTGGGGGGTATGAGAGGGGTCAACAATATAAGGGAGAGAAGAGAGGGGATACAATATGAGGGAGAGATGAGAGAAGCCACAATATGAGGGGGAGATACGAGGTCACAATATAAGGGGGAGATGAAGGGCCACAATATGAGGGAAACATGAGAGGGGCCACATTTGCCATTTTCGACCGTCAAATTTCACCGCGTTTTCAGGCAGATAGATTTACCGACATCAATAATTGCACGAATAACATTTACCATTTGTCTACTTTACATTTCCTTAATTTGAACGTTGGATAATGTATTTTGACGCACGCGCATAACCACATCGAATGGCCACAAACCGTGATCGCCTCTAATAGCTTGCTATAATCCGGTTCTCTTTATTCTATGGGTCGATACGATTACGGGGATACCAGACATGAATTATTTTTCTTATGTTTTACTAAATTTGCCAAACAACCTAATGTGGGAAAAAATATCATTTTTTGCATCGCGTCTCTCAAGTGGCAAACTTGTTACGTTTTTGGCTACCGAGCTGGTGATTGGATTGTTTTTTTGCGGGAACATTGTTGTTCTTTGGCAACAATATCATTCTGGAGTCACAAGGTTGTTGATTCACTTTTTAGCATTTTTAGTGGATATAATAGGTAAAATCATAATTTTGGCTGTTTTTTACGTTTTTTTTTTACGGGTTCATCATATGGGTTCACTAGTTATTTAGTTTTCTATGGATGTTACGGACGCGGTGATACATATATGTGGGTTTGGTTATGATTTAGAACTTTTTTGAGTGTTTATGTCTCTTTATATGTGTTGTGTTTGGGCTTAGGATCCTTTAAGTGTTTTTTTTACTTTTTTATTTTTTTTACATGACCACCATGGGATATGAACAAGAAATCATCTGATTGCTTGTTCTTGATTAATACTGCAATTTACTAATGTATTGCAGGGTATTATCAGTGCCAGCCTATGCAGATGCATAGGTGACACTTTGCCTTAAGATGACGTCACAGACGCCATCTTAAGGTAACCTCCCGGCTTCTCTGGGGTCCCGATCGGACCCCAGAGGTGCCAAAACAGCGATCGCCCCCCCCGAAAAGGTGGGGGGGCCGATCGTGGGGTAAAGACCCCCAGAAGGCATGTAAATGCCGCGGTCGCGTTGACGCGGCATTTAACGGGTTTAAAAACACCCGCGGATCGGGCCACTCCGACCGCGGGTGTTAGCCGGGGTGCAACGGTAGATTACCGTTGAAATCCCGCGGCTAACGATGCGGTTCGGTGCTATACAGCCCTGAACGGCATCGTCTTCTGCGCAGTAGCTGTACTGCGCTGAGCGCTATTCGCGGGACTCAGCGCAGTACAGCTACGGCGCAGAGCGCTAAGGGGTTAATTAATACATTAAATAGTAGTGGGCCAAGCACAGAAACCATGGTACATCGCAATTTAAATGGTGACCATTTATTGCGTAAGAATCAATTGACCAAATTCTGGTCCGATCCTTTCAGCCAGTTTTCAATCAAATTAAAACATTCCTGCCAGACTTATTGTTTTACCCCATCAAGCCGCACATGTTCACAATAACTTTGGCAAGTCCCAGAACACACTTATCCGCACAATATCCACGCCCGCCCTTTTGTTTCCAGGCCTTTCTAATACCCTCTAAAACCAGGCTCAATGACTGGTAAATCCCAGCACCCTTATAAATGGTGCCCTTTCTGGCAGATCGCTCTTCTTTAGTTCTTCGCCCCGGTGTAACCAAAAAAAAAGTCTTTAAAAGTAAGGAAAGAAGCTCAGTTGGCAACTGGGGCTCCCGGTTGTTAACTGGTACGGACTGGAGCCTTTTTCGTAACCCTTATAAAGGTTTTGCCCCAATGGCAGCGTTCTGTTACCGGCCTGTTCATTGCCTGGCCCACCGTTCTAGATTTTTAAAAAGTGGGCCTTCATTGGTTGCCTTTGCACCAGTCACTTTGTGCACTGTTACCACTCATTAGGAAATCTTCTGAAGAAGTTAGACAGCCGTTTCAGGCACTAACAGCATGATTTTTCTTTAGGGAAATGCAGGGGTGTAACCCATTTCTGGTCCAGGGGCCTGTAAACAAATGTCTTACTTACTTCATCCAGTCTAGTTAAGTCACAAGTGAATGTAAATGACCACCGACAACGTGGATTTGCCACCAACGCGTCAGATGTCTTTGCGCATGATACTATGTTGATATTAAACCAGACGCTTATATTTTACGATGACCCTCCCAGTTTGTGTTCACATAGGACTCTGTATAATGACGCGCCTGCTCTCAGTCACACTGCCATATCATTTTGACAGTTCTCGGGTCCAACTGCTTTGCGACGTAGATTGTGGTCTTGTAATTTCAAATTATCATCTTAAAGGACTTTTGGGTGTTTCGTTTTACGATTTACTAGCATTTGCATACCCCCATCCAACACGCTTACAGTGGAGACGATACCGGCATGTAGTATTACAGTTCCTGAGCAGGTCACGATCCCCGAGGTGCGTTCCTGACGAGAATGCACGCGGGCCAATTCCACTAGACGCATCTGCGTGTCCCTGATCGGTCTGCGGGAGTCACCCTTCTCTAATTCCCAGTGTGAATGTTTAAGTTCGCTTGTTTGGCATCTGAACATAAGCTTAAGATGTTATCAATTCCCGCGAGTTTTGTCCGCGTTGCATTTCCAGCCAACCGAACGGCCCCCGCCCAGCACCACCCCTTTTGGCAACCCAATTCCCCTTTCCAATACCATGTTTTACTGCCTACTCGCGGCGCCGATCTTTGTCAAAAAAGCTTGTGAAAAAAATACGACAGAACATGAGTTGCGGCCACTGGGATCACCCTTTTAGTATATTAGTCCCCTGTGGTTACAGAAGTTATTCTTGATTTTTTATTCTTTCCTTTGCGCTAAAGAGCGCACTCTGCTGTTTCATTTTCGGCTCGTTCATTGTAGTACTAGAAGCCTCTTTAACCATTCTGGTTCTTGATTGAAGCCACAAAAATCTGCTGTTTCAGTAATGCCCATCTACCTTATCCCACCTCTAACGTTTTTCATGCTTGGACTTTTTTTGTGCCTCCCTTCCTTTTGGCATATTCTGCATTTCTTACCAGGCCCCAATAGTCTTGGCCCAGTTCTTTACAATCTTACCTTTCTTGCTTTCCGGCTAGTTTCTGTTTCGCTTCCCGTTGCTTGTGGCCCCATTCGTGCTTTATCTCACTCTGACTCTTCTTACCCACTTGGGTCCTCACGCTTCTTTTACTCGACTATCTCTCATGATTGTTAAACAATACCTTCCTGTGCCGCGTGGGCAGCTGAGTCCTGCCCCCCCTTCCGCCCTCGATTTCGGTCCTACGCCACTCTTCCGCTGGGCCCTTCGGTCCTCTTGTTCCCCAGTTCCCCCCAAGTGTTGCCATTTTGGGGTTGGTATCACCTATTGTTGAAAATTTTCGAACTTTTTTTGAGGTCATGAGTAGAAAAGCATCAATTCTGTACTGGATTTTTTACTTTTTTTTTTTTTTCGTGTTCATCGTATATCCTAATAATCCTGTTATCTTTATTCTATGGGTCGATACGATTACAGGGATACCAGACATGAATATTTTTTCTTATGTTTTACTAAATTTGCCAAATAAAACCCTAATGTGGGGAAAAATCTATCATTTTTGCATCTCTGTCTTCCAAGTGGCATAACATTGTTACGTTTTTGGCTACAGAGCTGGTCGATGGCTTGTTTTTTGCGGGACATGTTGTTCTTTGCAACAATATCATTCTGGAGTACATATGTTTTGTTGATCACTTTTTATTGCATTTTTAGTGGGATATAATAGGTATAAATCATAATTTTTGGCGGGTTTTTAAAGTTTTTTTTTTACGGCGTTCATCATATGGGTTCAATAGTTATTTAGTTTTATTCTATGGATTGTTACGGACGCGGTGATACTATATATGTGGGGTTTGTGTTATGATTTAGACTTTTTTGAGCGTTATATGTCTCTTTATATGTTTTGGGGCTTATGGGCATTTTTAGTGATTTATAAAGTAATTTTTTATTGAAAAACATTTTTTTTTACTTTTTTTTACATGATCCACCATGGGATATGAACAAGCAATCATCTGATTGCTTGTTCTTGATAATACTCTGCAATACTAATGTATTGCAGGGTATTATCAGTGCCAGCCTATGCAGATGCATAGGCTGACACTTTGCCTTTAAGATGACGTCACAGACGCCATCTTAAAGGTAAACCCTCCAGGCTTCTCTGGGGCCCCGGTCGGACCCCAGAGGTGCCAAAACAGCGATCAGCCCCCCCGAAAACGGTGCGGGGGGGCCGATCGTGGGGTAAAGACCCCCAGAAGGCATGTTAAATGCCGCGGTCGCGTTGACCGCGGCATTTAACGGGTTAAACACCCGCGATCGGAGCCCACTCCGACCGCGGGTGATAGCCGGGGATGTCAACGGTAGATTACCGTTGAAATCCCGCGGCTAACGATGCCGGTTCGGCTGCTATACAGCGCTGAACCGGCATCGTCTCTGCGCAGTAGCTGTACTGCGCTGAGCGCTATTCGCGGGACTCAGCGCAGTACAGCTACGGCGCAGAGCGCTAAGGGGTTAAACGTGCATAGAGGTGCATAAGAGGTACTGATTTGGCGTATATCATACATCCCTTATACCTCTGCGCCGTAGAGCTACGGCGCAGAGCGTTAAGGGATGTATGAAGAGGGCTCACGGGCTGAGTCCTCTTCATACAGAGGTGGGGGTTTTTGCATATTGCAGCAAACCCCCACCGCTAATAACCGCGGTCGGTGCTTGCACCGATCACGGCTATTAACCCTTTCAACGCCGCCGGCGTTCTTTATTACGATCGCCGCGCCCCCCGAACGTCATCGGGGGGCGGCGATCGGTTACCATGGTAGCCTCGAGTCTTCGTTTGACCCGAGACTATCTGGCATCTGCAGATTCGTTACAATGAGCCAGTGGCTGCAAAAATGCCATATATTGCAATACCACAGAATATAGGCGGTTATGAGATGTGAGGCCACAATAAGAGGTAGGGATGAGAGGTCGAAATATGAGGGGGGGGGGAGAGGGGGCAGCATAATGAGGGGGGGGGGGGGGGCACACTAGGAACTGGCAGAGAGACTGATTGCTTTCAATCCCATCTAATGCTGAACCTTACATCCATGTTCACAAGATTGAATAAAATTTTAAGTGTATCACGGGAATCTCCTCCCTGACGTCTGAATGCAAATGTTTCGGGAGGAAATTCTCCAGATGCACCTAAAATGATTTTTAAAACGTGTGTTTTGGGATGTAATTTACCTGATACTTTTTCTATGCCTTTCAAAATGCAATTAAAACGCATTCTATAAATGTGGCCTTAGGGCCCAAAGCCCCCCAGTGCAACCCTCCATACAATTACATAACAGGTCACTGGAAGGAGAAGAAGCTTAACCCCTTAACGCTCTGCGCCGTAGCTCTACGGCGCAGATGTATAAGGGATGTATGAAGAGGGCTCACGGGCTGAGTCCTCTTCATACAAAGGTTTTTGCATTTTGCATAAAACCCCCACCGCTAATAACCGCGGTCGGTGCTAGCTATTAACCCCCCCGTTGCCGCCGGCAAAGTCGCCGCCGGCATTTAAAAGACGGCGGCGCGCGGGCGCCGCCATCTTTTTTTCGATCGCCACGCCCCCGAACGTCATCGGGGGGCGGCGATTGGTTGCCATGGTAGCCTCGTGTCTTCTTTTGACACGAGGCTATCTGGCAGCTGCAGATTCGTTACAATGAGCCAGTGGCTGCAAAAATGCCATATATTGCAATACAGAAGTATTGCAGTATATGGTAGCAGCGATCTGACCATCTTTTTGGAGTGTGGGAGGAAACCGGAGGAAACTCAAGCAAACACAGAGAGAACATACAAACTCTTTGCAGATGTTTACCAGCGCTGCAAGGATGTAGTGCTAACCATTGAGCCACCGTTCTGCCCATCTATTTCCCTATCATCTGTTTATCGCCTATAAATTACAGTTTAGTTTGTTTGACCATACTAAAGGGAGCCTCTTACCGACTGTGACTGGTCATAAAATAGTTAGATTTTGGGGCCCCACTTTTAGTTTTGCCCGGGGCCCCACTTTGTGTAGAACCGGCCCTGGTCCAACCCTCAGCTGACCTTACATCCATATTTACATGGAATTACATTTTAGGAGCATCTGGGTAATCTCCTCCCTAAAGTCTGAATGCAAGCGTTCTGGGAGGAGATTCTCCCGATGCACCTAAAATTCAAACGCATCTTGTGCACATGCTCTTAAGCTGTGTTTTAAAATACATCGCAAACACATTGGGGCACTGAGAATAGTGCAAACTATTCAGGATTTCCGGTGCACGTTCTTCATGAATCTGGCGTCCCTGCACTGCTCCGACAGAGTGCACCACTTTTTTTTTGTGCACTTTTAACATGGGGCATGCGACACCCTTTTATCGGACTTGGCATGTTAAATCTGGCGCAAGGTCCGACTGATCAACAGAACTCCCACTGATTTGTGTCGCATGATGACTAGTGCAGCCGCGCTACAAAAAGGTTGCGTATGACACATATGTGGTGCAGAGACTTCTTAAATACTTGTGTAGTTTGCACTGAAAAGAACGTGCAAAGTCTGACTGAAAACTGGCACACGGCCCTTAGTAAATGTGCCATATTCGGAAAAACGCATCTCAAAGTACATCTGTTCATACTACGGTTAATACTGATGTGTTTGGGACGCATTTTGCCTGATCCATTTGCTGTGCCTTTCAAAAAGCAAATGTGGCCTTAGAATATACTGGTAAAATTTCCATGTAGCAGTAGGTGGGCCCCCAGAATCAATTTCACACGTGGGCCCTAGGCCCCTCAGTCCGATTCTGCTGGCCAATCATGACCAATTCTAGTTGTTAGGGGCATCCCTTTGCTGGATTAGCTTTTCGTCTGCCAATGTGTCTGGGTCAGGCAGCCAAACCCTTAACTTGAACGTTGGGTGCACCACAGGGCTCCGGCTCCACAGCAGTAACAATCCCCCGGGCTACACTGCCAGCCCCTAGCCCCCTCGCTGTGTGGGCATAGCCCCACATATCATGTGGGTAGGTAAATCATGATGACAGGTTCCCTTCAAGTGATGGGGTTGGAGCTGTGCTTGGCAAGAAGAGAAAGCAGCGCTCATCTGTATACTCTTCTTACAGCTCATCATGTGTCAAGCGTCCCCCTGCTGATCCAGTTCTAATGTTACATAAATAATATTAAAAATCCAATAAAGGGATGTGTTGGGTCTGCGGCAGCGATATAGGGGGCACTCGGGCTGCCACTATTGTATATGAGGGTTTGGGCTTCTCTGCACCATTGCAGGTCAGGGATATAACATAAAAGCCATGATGAATTATGTATGATGTATTATTAGTCATTATCCTCTGGTCACAACAGGAAATGCATCGTGTAAATAATAGAGGACATGGAGGAGAGAGGCTGCATCCTGCCCTGTGCATTACAAGCCTCGCATTGACCTGCACTAATGGCAAAAATCCATAGTCTTCATAACTTTGCCCCGGCAGCAGCAGATCCCATGACAGGCTGCGGCCATCCATCCATCCCGGCACCCAGCCTCCTCCATGTGCCCCCAGCAATTACTGACGGGAGGAATGGAGGCGCTCAGAGGGGGCCTAGAGAGCGGCCAATCACAGGACACGGTACATCCGGGACCGCAAGCAGTGGCCTATAGCAGGCCGCCTCTCACAGAGACCCAGGAAGAGTCAGGGCTCGGGCTGGATGTGCACTTGTCATTGTTGGGCGAGTAGTTGGAGCAGCTGGAGGAGCAGAGGAGACATGGCACAGCCCGGGCGCCCGGAGTCACCACTGGGGTAAGGGCTCACTGCTCACTGCTCACATACTGCGTATGCCTAGTCTTACTTAGAGGATTTTATACACTTCTCCTCCACGGACTGCTGGGCACAAGTGTCCTGGGAGTAATAGGTCCCCATGTCTATGAATAGATGGTTTCACTGTGCAGGGATGACAGGGGGGGTCGCAGGGAAGCAGCTGCAGGGACGGCGGGGGGTGTCTGACAGGGGAGCCCAGGGGGGTGTCGCAGGGAGCCCGGGAGTGTTTTTTTTTCTGTGTTTTTTTGGGGAAGCGGAGCGAGGGGGGGGGGTTGTTGCAGGGAGCGCGGGGGGGGGGGGGTGTCTGCCAGGGAGCGCGGGGGGTGGGGGTGTCTGCAGGGAGCTCGGGGGGTTGTCTGCAGGGACGCGGGGGGTGTTGTCGCAGGAGCGCGGGGGGGTGGTGTGGGGGGTGGTGTCTGTGGGGGGTGTCTGCAGGCGGAGGGGGTTGGCTGAGGAGCGCAGGGGTGGCTACAAGTGTCTGCTATAATAGGAATGCATTATGTTGGAACTTGTTAGCAGTGAAAGGCATCACTAGGAATATTCCCAATCCGCTGCCCCCAAACGAACCCACATGCGATGCAATTCTAAAAATAGTTGTTAGAGTGTTTCTTTAGTAAGAACCCTAAGGTGGCGCAGCTTTGGGGGATGAGGGTGGAAGGCTCTCTGTACTAGGGCTGATATAAATCGCAGTCCCGGAGGGGCACCGTGCACTCGTAATCTACAGACATGAGCGGCTAGAGCTCGGATCTGTGGTTACCATTAGTTTACTAGGTATGGGTTGTACAAAAATAGATACTTTCTGATGGTTTCTTCTTCTGGATTCAGCTGTGGTTTTACACGAAGCGTAGATTATTTTCATGTGTTGTTCCACACAAACACTGGTCTTGATGTAGGTAGGTAGAAGGTTGTATAGGAAAATAGTTCACAAAATGCACTGAGTTTTTTTTTTTTTAAGAGTGCTATAACATTCAGTTTTTAATGCACTTTTGATTGCTGAACCGGAGTGGAGTGAACATAGAGGAGTTTGCATTTTTAATTGATAAGTCCTCACCCGCTATGATCCACTCCTGCTTGGCTTCAAAAAGCATTCTGAAAAACTGAACATGTGGCTGTACCCTACGGCGGGGGACACACTAAGGGTGAAGAACACATGGCGTTTGTAGAGCCGTTTGAGTTAGTGCGTTTTCCCGACGTAAAAAACGGCATCGTTTTTGACCAGTGTGAATTAAGGATTAATTGCTCAAACTGTCAAAAATGCATGCGTTCTTAAATTGGAAAACGCAAACGAAACTCAAAAACGGCCTAAAAAACGGCCAAGTGTGTGTCACCCTAAGGGGGGTTTCACACGTTCCGCTACCATTGTGTTCATAAACACCGACGCGAGCGACAGGGAGGGGCTCGGGCGATCGTATATGCGTTTCCAGAGAAACGCATGCAATGGGTTACGGAATGCATGCGTTTCGGCCGGTTCACAAGAGCCGTTTCGTTTGCTTGTTTATACGCATCCAAAAATGCAAGTGGGAGGGGGGTTGGGTTTGCCTGACCAGTGCTCAATTAAGATAATTGATCAAAACCTGTCAAAAAAAGGTGTGCTTTCAAAAACGCAATGTTAAAAACGGGCCAAAACGTTTCAAAACGCCATGTGTGGCATCACCTAAGGGCACGTTCACCACCTCAGGGGCGGGGCTCGGGCTGCCGTCGCATATGCGTTTACGGAAACGCATATGGATTGATACCCGATCGCATTGTGTTTCTCTGGAAACGATATCGATCTCCCCGATTAACGCCCCCGTGTGCGGTCGTGGTTATGAACGTGACGCAGCGGGAACGTGGAAACGCGCCCTCATGGGTTGATTCGCATGGGATTTCCCTGCAGCCCCAGTGTATTCTAAACCTGTGCATTGCACCCGTTAATTGATATGAGCAGGAAAAAAACTTCTGGGCTTGCCGCACATGGAAGGGATTTGTAGAAGTCTCTGCACAAAATAGAGAGTGTGTGGGTTGGGTAAGGAGTGGTCAGGGTTTACATCAGCGGGCGTGTGTGATACGAGCCCTGATCATGTCCAAGGTCTATTTGTGCCGTCGTAACGATTAACTATAATCTCTCAATGATTCCAGGATTGTCTGGAATGTGGAGGATCGTTCAATCATAAAAGTTTTAATGAAGCATAAGAGACGATTCTCCTTCAGTGCAGTTACTGTTTGCTTTGATTTGCTGGTGAAGACGTTCTCCGGTGAAACATTGTGCCAGGTTCACACGGTTAAAGTCTTGTGGTGTTTAGCTAAAAAAAATAATTCAGAAAAGAGAAGTATAAAGGTTCCCAGATGCTACAATTTATGCGACATTTGAAATAATAATTTGCTCTCTCGTGTTGTAAAAAAGATTAGTAATTTTTTTGCCATAAATTTGTTTACATATCTGATGCAGGCCTTCTGCACCCTATCCAGTATATGTATACTTTGCACCGCACATTGTAGGTGAAATTTGGATGCTGGGCATTTTTAAAGGGGTTGTCTTTTTTTTGGCAAAATAATGATAGGATTTGTGTAAGGGTGTACGATGTATACTTCTATATTGCAGTTTTTTTATAGATCTCTGCTTGCTGTCCTGCTATAGAAAGCTTCTTTGTTTTTCCACGAACAGAAATCTAACCATGGTTATGTGATGGACACGCAGGTGCGAGCCGCGTGATGCTACCTCTAGTTAACACTGCCTGTCAAACACAGATCTCTATACATAGAAGCTTCTATAGTGAGGACAGCAAGCAATGTATATAAAACAAGATTGATACAGGAAGTATATTGGAAAATTGAGACTTCCTTTCAAAATACTTGATTATGCTGTGTGTAGATGGACAGCCCCTTAAGTAAGGAAAGTCCCGATATTCACAATTGTACTTTTAAAAAAGTGTTTTATGTAGAAAACAGAATATGCCTAAATATGCAACGGATGAAGGGCACACCTCTGTCTCTGGGGACAGATGCACACAGCGCTAGCATTGGCACTTGTAAAGCACGTCTTTTAGCGTTACGAGTGACGTACCCCATACACGGCAATGGGCTCAGGCTCCATGTGCGGCGGACTGTACTATTACGTAGATGGGAGAAGAAAGATAGGATCCTGACTATCTTTCCCCTAATACGGCATTGCGGCCATGTATTGCTAGGAAAGGGGCGACGTCATCCCCTCCTCTCCCCCGGCGCCAACGGATGCCAGCATATAACGGTACAGCAGGCATCGTGTAACGTAGCTTTAGGTCGAAGAAAAAACAACATGACCCTGTCTTGTTCTTATCCCAGGCAGCACACTCGCATAGTGGGAGTCATCATATATTACATACAGAAAATATGGTTAAAGGACTTCAGTCGCAGGCGAACAGGAGCAATCGCCTTACCTGCTCTGGCACTGGTCACGGGCACCTCTCTAGCACTTTCAGTTTTGGGCCTTGTCCCCGACCTGGAAGTTGTGAGGGCGGAGGGTGGAGGTGTCTAGGGACGGCTAATCAATATCGATGGCCTCTTCAAACATGGGACGCACTTGCTACGCAGAGGACTTCATTCCTGTTTGTCATGGATGAAGTGGTCTTGTAACCCCTTGGAAATTCGAGTGGATGCAGGGATCTGTCAGTTCTCAAGAAAGGCTGGGGTAGGTATTAATGTAACATCTCTAAGAAATTACTGTAAAATTGAAGAAATAGTATGTGTACAGTGGCCTTCTTCCAAACGTGCTTCAATACTTATGATGTATACCATACAGTCCCAGAACCTCATATATAAATTCACCTTGAAGGGTTGTTCCTAGCCCAAAAAAGACCCCCCCCCCGCGCGTCTATTTGGCCAGCGGTGTCCATTATGTCTTGACTATTAGTATAATTCCTCAAGTAAGGAATATAACCTATGCAGGGGAGAGAAGAAGGACAGCGGAGGTATATTCTTCAATTGGTGCAGCTAGATGCGGGGTCATTGCCCTTTAATGGCTTCTCCCAGAGCTGTGAATATGTTACGTCCACCCACAGCAGGTTACTGAAGCTTTTTTGTAGAAAACCACACGTGGTAAGGACGGGATGACTTGAGCCGCTAAGAGGAGCCAGTGGAAAGGAAAAAAGGTTTTACTGTGGAGAGATTACGGTAGTCCGTTCCAGCAGTAGTTAAATCATTAAAACAAGTTTGCCTCTTTCAGCGCAAATCCAGTGTACGATAAATGAGCCGATGTGGGCGCACAACAGTAGCAGGAGCTAAAACGAATGGGAAAGATTATTCTATCAGGATTAGCTTTAATTCTATTCATGGATCTTGGGGTATCTGTTCACATTTTACGTTAATGACAAAATGGACCGCGGTCGGTTCCGTTGACTCAACAGATGACCACGTGCAAAAGGTTATTATGTCTTTGCACATAATGGACATCGCCTTCCCCCTGCGTACAGTGCGTCCGATATACAGGCAGTCCGGGTAACATACAGGACTAGGTTCTGTAGGTTTGTTACTTAAGTTTGAATTGAATTGCAAGTCGAGGAACTGCTAATTTATAATTGAACCTCAGCTAGAATTTTTTTGGTTCTGTGAAAATTGGATTTTTAAAAATGTTGAATTGATCATAAGAACCAGGCTCGAAAAGTAGTAAACACTAAAGCTTATTACAGACACCTGTGATAACTGTTATAGCTGTTGTGGCCTGGGACTAAAGTACATTAATACCAATTATTAGAGATCTGTTTGTAACTCGTCGTATGTAAGTTCGATGTGTTCTTAAAATAGGGGAACCTGCCTGATAAGGACCTCTAAGCTTCTGGTTATCAGGCTACGGGCACACCACCCTGAAATGCATGATTGCTGACTTGGAATTCTATGCCGGGGTCATGTATAGCATAGATTCTGCTTAAAGGGGTTGTCCACTTTCAGCAAATAATTAATATTATTGCGTTTGTAATGAAAAATTATATACCAAGTTTTCAATATACTTTCTGTATCAATTCCACATGGCTTCTAGATCTCTGCTTGCGTCCATCCTAGAAAGCTTACTTTATGAACAGACATCTGTCCTGGCCAGGTGATGGACACGCAGGTGGCACAAGTTATAGATCCACCCCTATCCCACCCATTTGGCATGGAGTTTCCTAAGGGGGGAAAAAGGCAAGCACTTCAGGGCTTCTCTGATCACCAAAGCATTGACAAGGTTTTGCTGGTGGTTAAAATGCATGTGGTTTAGTGCAACATTCATGGTTTATGTAATAAAGCATTATTGTTAGTAATAAATGTGTTGCAGTTTCGGATATACCGAGGTACTTTGTGTTTCAGGTTCCTTCCTGTGCTGTCAGATTATCGGGACAGGTATTCCAGTTCATCTGACAGCCGGGACTTACTTCTCACAGCTGAGGGTATGTTACATGGTACATACATGATTTAATTCTGCTAAATATCAGGTCTTGGCCTGTTCAACTGTGTCTTCCCGAAGCGAAGTTTTTGTGAACTCTCGCATGTACGTCAACACACAAGCGACAAGTGTGAGGCCGTGATTTACCAGATCAGATCTCGCAACAATTGTATTCATAAGTCATAAGATGGAGGATTTAAAAAAACCAGATCTATCTGAATGGCGGGGGTTGGGGGGTAGTGGGGGGTAGGTAAGTATGGGTTGTAAGTGGGAGTCTACACGCCTCAACAACTGGTATAATTGTTGGCAGCTGTTGTAGAGAACTAGATGTGATTTCATCATACTCGGTATTCTTTCCATTATACCATTTCCAATATTCCCAGTTTAATCCGTATGCTAATAGGGAGTTACATTGCACTTAGGTTGTGTTTTCAGAACCGGAAGCACCTTTAAATCATTTATTTTCTTTACTTTTAAGTTTTGTTAACCTAAAAAATAGAAAAAACAACAAATCCCCACAAACTCACCCACCCAGTATGGAGAATGACACGTGCTGTCAAAATCAAGCAGTGATAAACCAGAGACATCACTTACATAGATGTTGGTACTGTGACTGTAGTAAGTGATCTTTTCATATTATACATGGCCTCCTTCCTTCTAAAACCGTGTGATTTTTAAATTATGCTAAGGCCTGTAGGGCTTACAAGTTTGTACCGAGCCCTCCGTGCTGCAGATTCTCCGGCGTTACAGTGTGCTAAAACTTCTCTGGCAGTTGAGATTACATCGGTAGAGGAAGGGGAGGGCAGGTCACAGTCTATTAAATACAGTACCGAAGGGGCTAGTGGGTAACACACCAGGAGCCTTTGACTCATGGATATTGTAAAAGTTGCTTTCTATTCTTTTTTTTAGGAAAGAAGGAGCTATGATAACAAATATAAGATGATGGTATGGATGTGGATTTCTCTTCCAGCCACAGCAGATTATAACTTATTCACTTAGGGGTTTCCGCGTAAAAAACACAAAAAAATCTATCTAGATATATTATAGATATATGTTGGCCGGGGGCGGGCTGCCTAAACTATAACGCTGTACTACCTTCCGGTTTTGCCCCCGGTAGCCGCGCTGTGTCGCTCGGTCCGGGCGCAATGTAAAACACTTGGGGCCCCACTTTTAGTTTTGCCCAGGGCCCCACTGTCTAGAACCAGCCCTGGTCCAACCCTCATGCTAGACCTTACATCCATATTTACATGGAATTACATTTTAGGAGCATCTGGCACAGCCCGGGCGCCCGGAGTCACCACTGGGGTAAGGGCTCACTGCTCACCTACTGTGTACTGCCCTAGTCTTACTTAGAGGATTTTCTACCTTCTCCTCCACGACTGCTGGGCACAAGTGTCCTGTGTGTAATAGTGTCCCCATGTCTATGAATAGATGGTATCACTGTGCAGGGATGACAGGGGGTGGCTGCAGGGAGCAGCTGCAGGGACGGCGGGGGGTGTCTGCAGGGAGCCCGGGGGGTGTCTGCAGGGAGCCCGGGAGGTGTCTGCAGGGAGCGCGGGGGGTGGCTGCGGGGAGCGCGGGGGGTGTCTGCAGGGGCGGGGGGGGTTGGCTGCAGGGAGCGCAGGGGGTGGCTACAAGTGTCTGCTATAATAGGGAATGCATTTATGTTGCAACTTGTTGCCAGTGAAAGGCATCACATAGGAAATATTCCCAATCCGCTGCCCCCCAACCGACACCCCACATGCCGATTGCAATTCTAAAATAGGTGTCTGCAGGGAGCCCGGGAGGTGTCTGCAGGGAGCGCGGGGGGTGGCTGCGGGGAGCGTGGGGGGTGTCTGCAGGGGCGGGGGGGGTTGGCTGCAGGGAGCGCAGGGGGTGGCTGCAATAATAGGGAATGCATTTATGTTGCAACTTGTTGCCAGTGAAAGGCATCACATAGGAAATATTCCCAATCCCCTGCCCCCCAACCGACACCCCACATGCCGATTGCAATTCTAAAATAGTTGTCAGAGAGTTCTATAGTAATAACCCAAAATGTGGCGCAGCTTTGGGTGAGGGTGGAAGCTCTTGTACTAGGGCTGATATAAATAGCCAGTCCCGGAGGGGCACCGTGCACTCGTAATCTTACAGACATGAGATGGCTAGAGCTCAGGATTGTGGTTACCATAGTTTACTATTGTTATGTGTTGTACAAAATAATTAATTTACTGCTGGTTTCTTCTTCTGGTATTCAGCTGGTTTTACACGAAGCGCTTAGATTATTTTCATGTTGTTGTTTCCACACAAACACTGCGTCTTGATGTTAGGTAGAAGGTTGTATTAGGAAACTATTCACAAAATGCACTTGAGTTTTTTTTTTTTTTAAAGAGTGCGTCTACACATTCAGTTTTTCAGATGCACTTTTGATGCCTGAACCAGGAGTGGAGTGAAAATAGAGGAGTTGCATTTCTTAATGATAAGTCCTCACCCGATATGATCCACTCCTGCTTTTGGCTTCAAAAATGCATCTGAAAAACTGAACATGTGGCTGTACCCTACTGCCGGTGACACCCTAAGAGTGCGTTCACACGTTCCGCTAGCGCCGCGTTCATAACGCGACGCTAGCGCACAGGGGGTGGAGTTTGGGACGATCGCATATGCGTTTCCAGAGAAACGCATGCGATCGGGTTATTAATTGCATGCGTTTCCCCGCCCACTGTGCGCTAGCGTTGCGTTATGAACGCGACGATAGCGGAACGTGTGAACGCGCCCTAAGGGTGGTTTTTAGTTAGTGCGTTTTCAGATCGTTAAAAAACGCATGCGTTTTGACCGGTTTGAATTAAGATAATTGCTCAAACCTGTCAAAAATGGAAAAAAAAAACTAAAAACGGCCCAAAAACGGCCTAAAAACGCCATGTGTGTCTTCACCCTTTGGATTCCAAGAAGGTGCTCGTTTTGGTCTACATGGTAAGACATAAATAGGAGAAACAGTGTGAATATTACATGGATATAATTGGAATATCGATTCAGAAACTCTCTATATAAAGTTGAGCTCGTCTTCCTTGGTTCTTTTTAAGAGATATGTTAGTAACAGATTATTCAGACCATTCAGTAGTGGAATAGTAAAAGGAACTTTATTTATGAGCATAAGTCACAGAATTTCTCAGCATACAGGAGAACATGTCTGCACTGCTATCAGTCCATCTGCAGCAAGCAAGGAAAGATGTCTCTTCCTGTCTCAGAGTTTTTTTTTTTTTTTAGACAGCCTAAAGTTATTAACAATTACAATGTCCCTAGACAAAGGTTCATACATGCGATACATACAAAAGTAGTTGTTGCATACGGTATTCTCATTCCAACAAGATACAATAGTCCAATCTTCAGCATCCTCACACCTAATGGATGATCCTCTGTAGACTGCAGATGTATATTGATTGTAGACACCAATTGTCTCATGTGTGAATTGTGTTATAGAAGACTGGAAGATCCAACCCCCTGCAGGGTTAATGGCCTCCGCTCAGGACATCAATAAACATAATCCCCTCAGGTGAAACCTTTTGAGGTGTCTATGTGTCGGAAAGACAGGGCTGACTGCTGCATTAATTATTATTAATTAGTAGGGAGTTACAGGAGTCTAGACGAGACGCAATCAGAGCGACAATTAGGGGGACATTAATCATAGAGGGTCTCAGGTTCGCCTATTTTTGCGCCTGGTTTGCTCTTCTTTTTGGCTCCTGATCTATGATGGATCTAGTTCTGCCTTAGTAAATGCACTTTGGAATTGTCTCATGTCCCATTCATTTGCGCCTAAATTAGTGCCAAATTTGTCTCAAATTGTTAGATCTCATTTGTGAGCAATAATGAAAGGAGACTGAGAAAATGTGACAGAAGGTTCAGGGCGTCATCTCTGCACAAAAAACCTATCATTGTGATGTAACTGCAGGGACTAAAAGTTACAGAGATGGAACGTATATGCATTTCCAGAGAAACGCATGCAATTGGGTTATCGATCGCATGCGTTTCGGCCGGTTTCACACGTGCCGTTTTCGTTGCTTGTTTAAACGCATCCAAAATGCAAGTGGGAGGGGGGTTTGCCTGACCAGTTTCAATTAAGATAATTGATCAAACCTGTCAAAAACGGATGTGCTTTCAAAAAACGCACTGCTTAAAAACGGGCCAAAAACGCGTTCAAAACGCCATGTGTGGCATCACTCTCAGGGCACGTTCACACCCTCAGTGGGCGGGGCTCGGGCCGATCGCATATGCGTTTACTTGGAAACGCATGCGATTGATAACCCGATCGCATGTGTTTCTCTGGAAACGCATATGCGATCTCCCCGAGACACGCCCCCTGTGTGCTAGCGTCGTGTTATGAACGTGACGCCAGCGGGAACGTGTGAACGCGCCCTCATGGGTTGTTTCTGCATGGGATTTCCCTGCAGCCCCCAGTGTATTCTAACCTTTGCATTGCCCCCTTTAATTGATATGCTGCAGAAAAAACTTCTGGGCTGCCGCACATGGAAGGGATTTGTAGAAGTCTCTGCACACAACAGCAGGTGTGTGAGGTTGGTACAGGAGTGGTCCAGGGTTTACCATCAGCGGGCAGTGTGTGAACGAGCCCTGATCATAGTCCAAGGTCTATTTGTGCCGTAACGATTAACTATAATATCTCTCAATGATTCCAGGATTGTCTTGGAATGTGGCGGATTGTTCAATCCTATAAAAGTTTAATGAAGCATAAGGAGAGCGATTCTCCTTCAGTGCAGTTTACTGTTTGCTTTGATTTGCTGTGAAGACGTCTCCGTTGAAACATTAGTGCCAGGTTCACACGGTAAAGTCTTGTGTGTTTAGCTAAAACAAATAAATTCAGAAAAGAGAAGTATAAAGGTTCCCAGATGGCTACAATTTATGGCGACAATTTGAAATAATAATTTGCTCTCTCTGTGTTTGTAAAAGATTAGTAATTTTTTTGCCATAAATTTTGTTTACATATTGATGAGGCTTTCTGAACCCTATCCACGTGTATGTATACTATCTGCACCGCACATTGTAGGGTGTAAATTTGGCTGACTGGGCATTTACCGTAAAGGGGTTGTCTTTTTTTTTTTGGCAAATAATTGATATGATTTGTGTAAGGTTGTACGATGTATACTTTCTATATGCAGTTTTTTCTAGATCTCTGCTTGCTGTCCTGCTATAGAAAGCTTCTTTGTTTTTTCCACTGAACAGAAATCTGTCCATGGTTATGTGATGGACACGCAGGTGCAGAGCCGTGTGATGCTTACATCTAGTACACCTGCCTGTCCCATCACAGATCTCTATCCAGCGGAAGTAACCATAGAAGCTTTCTATAGGAGGACAGCAAGCACAGATATATAAACAAGAATTGATACAGGAAGTATATTGGGAAATTGTATAACTTTTCCTTTCAACAAATAATTGATATGATTTGTGTAAATGGACAGCCCCTTTAAGTCAGGAAAGCCAGATATTCACAATTGTACTTTTTAAAAAAGATGTAGAAACAGAATATGCCATAAATATGCAATGGATGCAGGGCACACCTCTGTCTCTGGGTACAGTTGCACACAGCGCTAGCATTGCACTTGTAAAGGCAGCGCTGGCGGTACTTGTGACTGTACCCCATACACGGCAATGGGCTCACGGCTTCCTATGTGCGGCACAGTACTATTCCGTAGCTGGGAGAAAGATAAGACCTGTCCTATCTTTCCCCCTAATACAGCACGCGCCCATGTATTGCTATGGAAAGGGGCGGCGCTCATCCCCTCCTCCTCTCCCCGGCGCCAATGTATGCCCGCCATACTACGGTACAGCAGGCATCGTGTGAATGTAGCTTTAGGTCGAAGAAAAAACATGAAACCTGTATTTTGTTCTTATCCCAAGGAATGCACACCTCGCACTAGTGGGAGTCATCATATATTATCATACAGAAATATGGTTAAAGGACTTCATGTCTGCCAGGCGAACAGGAGCACTCGCCTTACCCTGCTCTGGCACCTCTGGGTACGGCACCTCTCTGGTACTTTCAGTTTTGGGCCCTGTCCACGACTGGAAGTTGCGGTGGTGGGGGGTGGGGTGTCTAGGGACCGGCTTCATCAAATCGATGGCCTCTTCAAACATGGGACGCGAGGACTTCCATTCCTGTTATGTCATTGGATGAAGTGGGTCTTGTAACCCCTTGGAATTTCTAGTTGGATGCAGGGATCTGTCAGTTCCAAAGCAAAGCTGGGGTAGGGTATTAATGTAAAATCTCTAAGAAATTACTGTAAAATTAGACAGAAATAGTATAGTGTACAGTGGCTTCTTCCAAAACGTGTTTCAATCTACTTATGATGTTACCATGACAAGTCCAAGAACCTCCATATATAAATTCACCTTTAAGGGGTTTTCCTAGCCCAAAAACAGACCCCCCCCCCCGCGCTCTATTTCTTGACAGCGGTGTCCCTTCTCGTCTTGACTATAGTATATATTCCTCAAGAAGGAATATAACCTATGAAAGGGGAGAAAGCGGAGGTATATTTCTTCATTGGTGCAGCTAGATGCCGGGTCATTTCCCTTTTACTGGCTTCCTCCCAGAGCTGGAATATGTTACGTCCACCCACAGCAGGTTACTGAAGCTTTTTTGTAGAAAACACACACGTGTGTAAGGACGGGATGACTTTGAGGCCGCTAATAGGAGCCAGTGGAAAGGAATAAAGGTTTTACTGTGGAGAGATTACGGTCGTCCGTCCAGCAGTTAAATCATTAAACAAGCTTTGCCTCTTTCAGCGCAAATCCAGCTGTTACGATAAATGGAGCCGAATGTGGGCGCACAACAGTAGCTAAAATAATGGGACAGATTATTCTACCAGGATTAGCTTTAATTCTATTCATGGGATCTTGGGGGTCTGTTCACATTTTTACGTTTAATGACAAATGACCGTGGTCGGTCCGTGACTCACAGATGGACAAAGTGCAAAGGTTATTATGTCTTTGCACATAATGACATCGCCTTCCCCCTGCGTACAGTGCGTCCAATATACAGGCAATCCCCGGGTAACATACAGGATAGGTTCTGTAGGTTTGTACTTAAGTTGAATTTGTATGCAAGTCGGAACTGTATATTTTATAATTGTAACCTCAGCTAGAATTTTTTTTGGTCTCTGTGACAATTGGATTTTAAAAATGTTGGATTGTCATAAGAATCAGGAGTAACACTAAAGCTTCATTACAGACACCTTTCATAACTGTTACAGCTGTTGTGGCCTAGGACTAAAGTACATTAAATTACCAATTATTAGAGATCTGTTTGTAACTAGGGGTCGTCTGTAAGTCGAGTGTTCTTAAATAGGGGACCGCCTGTACTAAGACTCTTCGCTTCTTGGTTTATCAGGCCTACGGTCACACCACCCTGAACATGCCTGATCTCGTCTGAATTGGAATTCTATGCCGGGTCATGTCTAGCATAGAATTCTGCTTAAAGGGGTTGTCCACTTTCAGCAAATAATTAATATTATTTGTGTAATGAAAAATTATACAATTTTTCAATATACTTTCTGTATCAATTCCCCATGGCTTTCTAGATCTCTGCTTGCTGTCCCTCTATAGAAAGCTTACTTTCATTGAACAGAAATCTGTCCCTGGTCACGTGATGGACACGCAGGTGCACAACTTAATAGTATCACCCCTATCCCACCCATTTGGCATGGAGGTTTCCTAAGGGGGGAAAAGGTAGCACTTCAAGGGCTTCTCCTGATCACAAATGCATTTGACAAGTGTCCTGCCTGTTGGTAAAAATGCATTTGTTTAGTGCACACATTCAGGCTTATGTAAGTAAAGCATTATTGTTACGTTAATGAAAAGTTGTGCAGTTCTCGGATATTCCGGTACTTTGTTTTTCAGTTCCTCCTTTGCTGTCAGTTTATGGGAACAGTATTCCGGTTGATCTGCAGCCCTGACTTACTTCTCACAGCTGAGGGTATGTTACAGTGGTACCTACACTGATTTACTTCTGCTAAATATCAGGTCTTGGGCTGTTAAAATGTTTCTTCTTAGAAGCCGAAGTTTTTGTAACCACCCAAGTGTAGAGGCCGTGATACCCAGATCAGCATCTCTGCAACAATTGTATCATAAGTCATACAGATTTGAGGATTAAAAAACAGATCTATCTGAATGGAGGGGGTTGGTGGGGTAGGTAAGTATGGGTTTGTAAGTGGGAGTCTACAACCTCCAACGACTGGTATAATCTGTTGGCAGCTGTTGTAGAGAACTAGATGTGATTTCATCATACTCGTATTTCTTTCCATTATACATTTCCAGATTATTCCAGTTTAATCGTATGCTAATAGGAAGTTATTGCACTTAGGTTGTGTCTTCAAGCCCCCGGAGGCCTTTAAATCACAATTATTTTTCTTTCATTTTAAGTTTTGGTAAACTAAAAAATAGAAAAACAACAAATCCCCAAATACCTCACCCACCCAGTATGGAGATGACACGTGCTGTCAAATCAAGCATGATCTAACCAGAGACACTCACTCATAGATTCTGGTACTGTGACTGTAGTAGTGCTCTTCTCATATTATCCATGGCCTCCTTCCTTCTAAAACCGTTGATTTTTAACATTATGCTAAGGCCCTGTAGGGTCCAAGTGTTGTTCCAGAGCCCCTCGTGCTGCAGATTCTCCGGCTGTACAGTGTGCTAAACTTCATCGCGCAGTGAGATTACATCGGTAGAGGAAGGGAGGCAGGTCACAATCTATTAAAACAGTACGAAGGGCTCTGGGAACACACCAGGAGCCCTTCGACTCATGGCATAATTGTAAAAGTTGATTTTTATTTTTTTTAGGAAGAAAGGCGTCATGATAACAAATATAGATGATGGTATGGATTGTGGAGTTCTCTTCATGCCACAGCAGATTATAAAACTTCAATAAAGGGTTGTCCGAGTTAAAAAAAAAAAAAATATATATATATATAGATATATATTGGGCGGGAGCGGGTGCCTCTAAAATAATAAGTGTACTACCTTCCGGTGCCCTCCCGGTATCGGCGCTGCTGTCGCTTCGGTCCGGGCGCCGTAAACAAACATGGCCGCGGATAGCAGCCGCCTGCATCAGTACTCTCCGGCGGTCCTGGCCCAGGTACCGCCTATCCGTTCCCTTAACAACAATGTGTTGGGGCTGGAAGGTGTCGGCGGCCGTGCCGGCAAGCTGAATGCGCGACTAGCTCCGGCCGGCCCATGTTGGTTTACACGGCAGCCCGGACCAAGCGACAGCAGCGCCGGATCTCGGAGGGCGCGTGGAAGGGTAAGTACCGCTTTATTGTGTTTGGCAGCCCGTCCCGGCCATATATTTTTTTTTTCAAAACTCGGGTACAACCCCCTTTAAGTAAGTGATTGGTTCGGTGGTTTCACTTTGTGCCCGGACCAATTCTGCAAATTCTATGAACACACTTATTTTCAGAAAACAAACTTTTTTTATTTTTTGCTTTCAGCAGAAACTTGAGGATTCTTTGAGTACGCAAAGTTCTGAAGAATGAAGTGTAAAGTCACCGTGTGCTGCTGCGTTTATTTCTCTGCGTGTGACACGAAACTGGTGAGCTCCAAAACGGATGAACTCTGCCCTAGCTCTATTCTGCAGGACCCCACATTCTTTTAATGTCCAACACAATCAAAACCAACTGTAATTTTTTATGTTGTTGTGTTAAAAAATAAAAGTCTGGGACACAGGAGAAAAATGAGTTCTTTGATATGTCCTTAAAAACATTGAAAGTTATAGAACAATACCGTATGGGTAGTATTTATCTATAGTTTGCTTGGGGCCACAGTGTTGTTCATTCTAACTACTCTAGTCACACTGTTACTTCAGCGTAAAAAAAAAATCAGATTGCTAAGAAGGGAGGGAATCAGGGTGAAGTGTGTGTTTAAGATTATGGCCGCACACAGTAAAAACCTAAAAGCAAACACAGAGAAACCTTACTTCAGTCCTTTCCCATGGTTAAAGAACTAAACCCCTTGACTAGCTTGATCTTGACCAAAATACATTTTCAATTTCAAGTTCAAAATGTAGATGGGATATTGGATAGTACAAGAACCTGGAAAGGGTTGACAGTGGTCCAAGAACTCCACATGTCTGACCTCTACCCATTCGCAATTGGATGGAGCAGTGATCATGTATGTACAGCGCCTCATTCCTTGTGGATCAACTGGCGGGTCTCAATGGTTGACTCCAAGTGACCAGACATTGATTATGGGTTAAGTGTAATTTGTCAGACAACCCCTTCCATGTCCAATGCATTGCATCATTACTGTAAATAATATAATACGTAATATAAAACAGCATAAAGTACAATGCTAAAAAAAAAAAAAAAAACACAAAATTAACTTAAGGGGTTTTCCCACAAAAAAAAAAAAAATAATTAATGCCCTATACACGGATAGGGCCTATCTTGCTGATCAGTGGGGGTCTCAGTGCGAAACCCCCCCAGATCAATGAAATGAGGGTCCGATGGGGTCATGTGACCTCAGGCAGACCCCTCCTCGCTACTGTCAGACTATGAAGCAGACGGCCACACAAAGACCATTCAGCTCCATTAATCTCTAGGAGTGACGGAAATGCTGGCGCTGCGTCACCAATCTCCGTCAGCTCCATAGAGATTAAGGAACAGACGCGTTGCGTGGCCTCTGCTCCATTAGTTGACAGAGCGACGAGGGGTCCCAAATACCCTTTGTTTTAGTGACCTGTGGGGGTCTCAGCACTGAACCCATGGATAGAGCCTAACTTTTCTTCGTGGGTAAACCCCTTTAACAAACTAACTCCAAGTCAATCACACACTTCGGTAGATGAAATCTATTACATATAAAACACTGTTCTCATCCTTTTGGGAGTTGTTTTGGTCACTTGCCTTCTCATGTTGCTTCTACCCTAGTGGTAGCTTGTGGTGGTGTCTACATCCAACAAGTTGCCTCAAGGTAGTTGTATTTATGGCACAGTCAATGCACCCTGTGGCAAGAATTGATGTGTCTGACAGCACAGTGTCCAGAGCACCAGGGGACAGGCCATACACCAGTGAGACAACAACCAGGCAGCTGGAAAACGCTACCTCACTGTGCAAGAAGAACAGGCGGAGACTGTGGCCAGAGCCCTGCAAAATTACTTCCAGCTGCGCACGATATTCGGTGTCTGCTCAAACTTTCTGACACTTTTTTTAAGGCTGCAGGGGTTTGTGTATGTCCAGAGGTCAGCTTTAACCATCTCATTCCCCTTGTCGGGTGGGTTGGTGGGGTATTATATGTTTTGTTGTTTACAGTGGTACTGGTAACTATGTGGAATCTAATTGTACTGCTATAAATACTCTGTATATGTTATAATTAAATGAGTCTTTCATAAAGCGTTTCAAAACTTAAAAAATATATATATACTAATAGATTATATGAATGTCATAATCGATACAAGCAGTTAAAGAAAGCAGTGGGAAAACGCTCTTTCCTGAGTTCACATTTCCAACTATGTCCTTTGGTGGAGATTTATTAGTATAGTTAAAACTGCGAAATTTCACATAAAGAGGGAATTGCCCAAGGACATTTCATACCCACCGAGGGGGGGGTATAGTTAATAGGGGAAAATCAGTGAGAGATAGTACATATAAGGGATTAAATTAAGTGAAGACACATGAGGCTGTTTCATTTGAGCTCACATCTTACCGTATATCTGCCATGGAGCCTCCGCTTCCTCCATTTACCAATGTCTTTATTCTCCTCGGCCAAGGCTTTGACCATATCTTCTGCTAAGGTCTAGGATCTGTTCTCGGATCTCAGGCTGCTCTGAGTCTGGGATACTGAAATGTGATCGTTAGCCACATCAGCCCCCAAATGAATACAAAGGCGGTAGAATGCTCATTTCTGAGAGACAGACTTGGAGAGAATGTTAAATACATGTTATTCACCTTCTGTTCCGCTTCATACCAGACTGTTCTTATCACAAATGGTTTTTTTGCTTTTCAGATGAAACTTGAGGATTTTTGAGGAAGCAAAGTTTCTTAAGATGAAGTGTAAAAGTCACCGTGTGTGCTGCTGTTTTATTCTCTGCGTGTGACATTGTGAGAAGAACATTTCTGGTAGAAGCTGAACAGAAGGTGAAATAACATGTATTTAACATTCTCCAGAAAGTCTGTCTCTCAGAAACTGAGCATTTTACTACTCGCCTTTGGATTCATTTGGGGGCTGATGTTGCTACGATACACAATTCAGTATCCCAGACATCAGAGCAGCACTGAGCTCCGAGAACAGATCCTAGACCTGAGCAGAAGATATGTCAAAGCCTTGGCCGAGGAGAATAAAGACATTGTAAATGGAGGAAGCGGAGGCTCCATGGCAGGATACGGTAAGATGTGGAGCAAATGAAAAGCCTATGTGTCTTCACTTAATTTAATCCCTTATATGGACTCTCTCAACTGATTTTCCCCTATTAAACTAATACCCCCCTCAGGTGGGTATGAAATGTCCTTTGGGCAATTCCCTCTTTTATGTGAAATTTCGCAGTTTTAACTATAAAATAAAATCTCCACCAAAAGGACATGGTTGGAAATGTGAACTTCAGGAAAAGAGCGAGTTCCCACTACTTTCTTTAACTGCTTGTATCTAGTTATGATATACAGGCAGTCCCCGGGTTACATACAAGATAGGGACTGTAGGTTTGTTCTTAAGTTGAATTTGTATGTAAGTCGAAACTGTATATTTTATCATTGTAGTTCCCGACAATTTTTTTTTTTTGCCCCAGTGACAATTAGAGTTTCAAATTTTTTTGCTGTAATAGGACCAAGAATTATCAATAAAGCTTCATTGCAGACAATTTTAAGCTGATTATTGCAGTCTGGGACTATTTTAAAGCATCCAGAGAGCTTCACCAGAGTTCACAGTGGGCAGAGGGGTCTGTCTGTAACTATGGGTTGTCTGTAAGTCGGGTGTCCTTAAGTAGGGGACCGCCTGTATATATATTTTAAAGTTTTAAAACGCTTTATTGAAAGACTCTAATTAACAAATAACATATACAAGATATTTATAAGCAGTACAATATAGATTCCACATAGTTACCAGTACCACTGTATAAACAACAAAACGTATAATACCCCACCACCCACCCGACAAGGGAGAAGGAGATGGTTAAAGCGGACCCGTATGAGCCGAGGAAGACAAAAAAAAATTAAATCAATAAAAATTACTTTATAATCTAATGATTCCTATATTTAATAGGACACTAAAAGCAAATATAGGGGCGGCTGGACAGACACAACACCCCTGCAGCCTTTAAAAGTGTCCGAAAGTTTGAGCAGACACAGGGATATTAGTGGCAGCTGGAAGTAATTTTGCAGGGCTCTGGCACAGCTCCGCCTGTTCTGCCTTGCACAAAGGTGGAGGTAGCGGTCCAGCTGCTGGGTTGTTGTCCTCCTGGTGTAATGGCCTGTCCCCTGGTGTCGGCCCCATGCTCTGGACACTGTGCTGTCAGACACATCAAACATTCTTGCCGCAGGGTGCATTGATGTGCCATAAGACCTGAGCAACTTTTGTTGGATGTAGACACCACCTCAAGCTACCACTAGGGGTGAGAGCAATGTGAGAATGCAAAAGTGACCAAAACAACTCCCAAAAGGATGAGAACATGTGTTTATTTAGATAGATTTCACTGAAGTGTGATTGACTTGAAGTTACGTTTTGTTAAAGGGGTTTACCCACGAAGAAAAGTTAGGCCCTATCCATGGGTTCAGTGCTGAGACCCCCACAGGTCACGAAAACAAAGGGTTAGTTGGACCCCTCGTCAGACTAATGGAGCAGATGGCCACGCTTAACCGATCTGTTCCATTAGCGCAGCGCTCAGCAATTTCCGTCAGCTCCATAGAGATTAATGGAGCTGAATGGTCATGTGCGGCCATCTGCTTCATTAGTCTGACAGAGCCACGAGGGGGTACATATGACCCCATCGGACCCCTCATTTTCATGATCTGTGGGGGTTTCAGCACTGAGACCCCCACTGATCAGCAAGGCTTTAAATAAAAAACTATTAAAAAGTGACCCTTCACATCTAAAACCGGTTTTTAGTTTCACATAGGGATATATTGTCAAGGATAAATTGCGTACACTCAGGTTAGATTGGTTGGAAAGATTGTACCACAGGTCACATAGACCTCGAGGGGGTATTCCCATACTTCATGTTCATCAATGGTTTAAATATCATTCTGCATGTTAAGGCTATATTTTTTAAATATACAGGCGGTACCAACGAAGGACACCTGACTTACAGACGACTTAGAGTTAGGGGATTGGCAGACATGGCGCTTTGTCTGCGCTTGCAAAGCAAACACAGACAAAGCCCGCCCACACGGGGCGCGTGGGACGGCGTAGATGCTCAGCGTTTCTATGGAAACCGCCGCGATCGGGAAGAGCTGGGCAGGGTGTTTTGCGAAAACTCAGGGCGGTTAACAACTTTCGTTTTGGTCGCGTTTTAATTGCGTGTGAAACTCATATAAAACAGCTAATGAGACGGTGATTGCAATACATTACGTTTATGTTTGTAAACGCAAGTAACACATGCGTTAACAAAAACGCATGTGTTAACGCGTTGTTTAGCGCATGCGTTAACACGCGTTTACGATTTGCGTTTGTAAACAGAAATGTTAACAGTGATGTAATTAGCAAAACACCTTCCTCAGCTGTTGTTATGACGTTTTTCACACGCAAGAAAACGCAGGTCAACGCAACGTTGTGAACGCGCCCTCACAGACGGGACCTGTCTGCCCACGGTGACCTCTGGTTGAGCTCTCTGGAGGCTTTAATATAGTCCCAGATGCAATAATCAGCGTAAAAGTGTCGTAATGAAGTTTATTGATAATCCTTGGTTACCAATTTTAAATAAAAAACATTTAAAACTCCAATCGTCAAGGGGCAAAAAAACTTTGTTGAGCTACAATTATAAAAATTATACAATGTTTGATAACAAATTCAATAAGACACCAAACATACGGAACCGATCTTGTATGTAACCCGGGGACTGCCTGTATATTGCTGAAAACAATAAATGGTGGTTAATTAAAAAAATAAATTTATAGAATATATATATATATACTGCTAGGACACTTATCACCTTGGCAGATCATGGATTGTAGTTATATACGATATAGGTATGACCAAGAAAGACAAAAGATTCTTCTTATCTATCGCTTTAGGCCGCGGTCACACGTACTCGCTAGAGTCCGTCAGAACGCGACGCTAGGGCACAGGGGAGGTCCTTCGGCCCGAACGCACTCGCGTTAACAGGGAACGAATGCGATGATAAGCCCGATGCATGCAGTTTCCCTGTTAACGCATGTTGCTCGGAAGAGGACTGCCCCCTGTGCAGCTATTAGCATCGCGTTATGAACGGACGTTCGCGATCGTGTGACCGAGGCCTAATCAACAAAAGAAAGAGGTCAAGGGGAAACAAATTGCACAAGTCCAAACAGCAAGTAGATATGTTCCTCTGCTTCCAAGTCCTCTTCTTTTACCGATGGCAAGATTTGAAGAAGAGACACCTTCCAGTTTAGATTGAAACTCCAGGGAGTAGGATTCAGTCCTATGGACGATCTTGTGTCCTGAGCCGGTGTTCCTGAGGCGATTCACACGTGCGTTTTGGTCAGTTTCATTGCGTTTGAAAACGCCTATACAAACAGCTGCTGAGAGGGATTTGCTCTAATTACATTACCGTACGTTTGTAAACGCACTGTAACACATGCGTCAAACATTTGTGTTACGGTGCGTTTGTAAACAGAATTGTTAACAGTGATTGTCATTAGGCAAATAACCCCTCCTCAGTGTTGTATATGCGTTTCAAACCGGGGGGCCAATTTTTTTTTGGGGGAAAACGCAGGTCAAAAACGCAACGTGACGTGCCCTCAAGATGTGGTGTGTCTCGCGGCTAGCTCCTGTGTTGTTCCCGGAGCTCCCGCTGGGAACCAGCCTCCCCACCGCTAGCTCCGCTTCCTTTCCGTCCCCGCGGCTTGTACTCAGGATGAAGAAAAGAATTGCAATAGTGCAATAGGTTTTATTTCAAAAAGGATACTCACAAACATGAATTGTATAGAAGGCTGTATGTAAAAAGTACGCTCGTTGATCATGTTCCATGCTATATACTGATAAACCCGGATTATAAGCCGAGTTTTTCAGCACAAAATGTGCTGAAAACCGTACCTCTGCTTCTATGAGAGTCTATGAATGAAACAAACCCTCTGTACTCACCGTTTTATGCAAGCCCCCCCACCCCGGCAGGGCCTCTCGGTCTTCTGCTCCTCGGATCAGGGTTCCCTCGTTCCATCTAGTACAACTATGAGTCAGAAAGGTATGTATATGCGAAGGTAGAGCAGGGGTGCTGGGATTTATGACAGGGCCCCCCTGAGGGAAGCGGTGACACAAGAAACGGGCATCTGAGTATCATTATTACAATAACACCATGGGTAAGGGGAATTTAGAATAATATATACAATAGGATATTGGAAAATACTTTGTTACATTTTGTACTCTGGGCTGCTTTGTACCGATTTTCCTGTTGATATAAGGCGAAACGGAATATAAGGCGCATTATGAATAAAGGCCAGGTACAATGAATAATTCCATATTATAAGGCGCCCGTACTATAAGGCGCAGGTTAGAAGGAGGTCGGGGGCGTGGTTTGAACCCGAGCGGAGAGAGGTCACCAACCAGAGAAACTCGCCACAGACCCGGCAAGAGGAGAGGTGAGCGGTCCACACAGGGAGACGGGGGAAGGTGAAATGGGGTTCCGTTCAGGTGAGGAGGGCAGAGGGAACCTACTTACATAGGTCCCCGCTAACTGCCAAGTGGTCTCCGGTAGCGGGGACCTAGTAAGTAGTCGTCCGTGCCTCCTCAAGGCACTACCCTCCTCCCTACATAAGGTGAACAGGAATAAGGCCGGCACTTTGGATTTCTAAGGAAATCTTAGTTTTATGTCGCCCTATAGTCCGGGACAAAAAATATGGTAATTATGCATGGCACTTTAATATGGCAAGATGATATGTATTAGGAGCAACCTTTTGCAATTGCATAGCACTTTCGTGTGAAGATATAGCGATTGCACTAGTGATTGCGCATATGTAAACTATATGAACTGTTTAGTGTTTATGGTGATGAATCATATGGACCTTCGGGACTATTTAAACTTTCTTGGGTTATTACAAAGGTTGTGTAAATTAGGTTTTTAGATTAGTTCAAAAAAATTACAGTTTTAACTTTTTGTGATTTGATGTGTATGAACCAGTTCACATCTTGTATTTTTGAAATGTGTTACTAGTCTATGGAGTGGTGTGTGAGTAAGAAGGACCTATTTTGGAATCAATGGTACTTCTTTGTCCTGTTGCTGATCGGTTTTTTGTTATACTGGGGCAGGGATGCTGGCTATATAACGGGGCAGGGGGGGCGATTTACTGGAGGACATAGGATGCGGCTATATACTTGGGGGCAGGCGTTTGGGCTATATACACGGGGGCAGGGGGATGGACTATATACTGGGGAGGCTATGACCAATGCATTTCCCCCCCTAGGCTTATCTCGAGTCAAGAGGTTATCACAATTTTTGTGTTTTTTTAAAAATTACGTTCGGCTTATACTCGGGAGATACGGACGTGTATTAGCCGAGTTTTCAGCACAAAAATTCTTACTTGGGTCTGTTTAAATACTCACGTATGGTATAGACGATAACTCTTTCCTTAGACCAACATCCAATATTGGTTGAAAATGGAAAAACCCCTCTAAATAGGTGTTTGCTACGGAATGAGGAGTTCAGAGTGGGCCTGGTTATTTGTGGTTTAACCGACCTCCTCCAAGGCTGCCGGGCATTATGATTATAAAATCACAGTGAAAAATGGTTACTTTTAGCCCATCGAATTCCGTTCAGAGCCCGTTGAAAGAGGGAATAATAAAATGCAGTTACCTACAGGCCCTAGTTCCGGATTGGATGACTGAAGTGCAGTCTAGACCACCGAATGTGTTTACGGTGGCTTGGTCAAAGGGGAACAGTCCTCTCCCACGCCTATAGAAGCCAGTAAGTAATAAGAACAAAAAGACGGGGATGCGCAATGGTATAAAGGATCCCCTGTGGCACTCTGATGTGTGTGTACTGGTAAGGGATCCTCGGACGATGGTGACCGTTGATGTAGCAGCAGGCAGGGAATCACACAGGACAGCAAAAACTTCTTGTTAATGGCAGACACAGTCCACAAGCGCAGCAAGTACAGTCTAGTACCGGCAATTCCTGAAGGCACTCAAGGCAATGGATTGGTGGGCTGTTGCGATGATTCTGCTGTGAAGCAGGAAGTGGAAGAAAGGCCTCAGCAGGACCAGTGGTCCCGAAAGGGGCAGTTGTTTCCAGAAGAAGAGGACAGGTCAGCTCCAAAGCAGTCAGTGGCAGAACTGTATTTCTGAAAAATCTTAAAGTGAGACATAATCATGACAAAAAGCTAAGGCACAGACAAAAGGCCCAGATCCTTGAATGAGCTATTATGTTATGGATTTTTGCCAGACGAGGACCATCCAAAGCTTGCTGAGCTGCCAACCCAATAACAACCTGAGATTCTGCAGAATGAATAACATTGTTTTAAACATTAAAATAAATATCACATTAACTCCTCAACGGCCCGCAGCCCCATGATGTTAAATCCAGGTGTATAAACACTGCTTTGAGCAGCGGATGATAGGCAATGATCTATTGGATAGCGTTATGCAGGAAAATTAATGTAAAAGGGATTTGTCCCAAAAGGGAATCAAATTTTAACTCCATAGTGAGGGTTACCATTAAAGAGTCAATTTTGTTGAACTTCCCCTTTGAACAATGGTTACTCAGTTGTATACTGTTTTTTTCGCTCTATATCTCCTATAGTCATAGAGCTGTGTGCTGACAATAGGGTTAGATATCAGGGGTTACAGGTTTATATACACTGTAAGTTAGCTTTGAACATTGTACTACTGTCTTACAAATGAATGAAGATGCGTAGACAGAGATGAGAGATCTGCTGTTAGTTTGCCGTCAGGAAGTGAGTGTGAGCTCGTCCTAAAATGCAAAGGTGGGGCCGCTGCAGGGAGCAGAGAAGAGCTCAACTCCACAGGGTCAGACAAGATGGCCGCGACACCAAAGTCAGAAGATTACAGGGTCGTAAACCCGGGACCAACGGAACTTGGTGTACAAGCAGGACTGAGAGGACAGGTTGGAATTATATCAGTTGAATGAAATGAAATGCTGTAGTTTTGTGAATAACAGTGTGAATTACAGAAGGTGTTATTTTGTTCTAGGCAATCACGAAGATAGAAAAGAAAAGTACCCTGGGAAGTCTGAAAAATAGTTCAAAATAAAAATTAAAAAAGGAAAAAAAAAAAATTATACAAAACAAAAAAACTCCAAAGACACCCCCTTTCCTTAGAACTAATTAAATATAAATAAACAGTAAAAAGCATAAAACACATGAGGATATCGACGAAATCGAAACTGCCCAATCTATCAAAATAAAACGGTTTTTTCACTGAGGGTAACCCCGCTACCAGAACATAGCGCCCGCTCGTCGAAAATTGCGTACTTTTTCCCATTTAAAAAAAAAAAAAGTAAATTCTATTAAAAGTGATCAAAAAGGTCGTCACAGTCCTAAAATGCTACCATGTAACGACAAAAGCCGGAAAAAAAACGACACCTCCCAAAGCGATGTACACCAACGTATAAAAAAAAAAGTTATTAGCAACCAGAAGATGGCCAAAAATCCCCCAAAAACATTTTGTCAGTTTGAATTTGTGTAAATTGTATGAAAAATTATAAAACCTATACAAAAGTGGTATGGCCTTTGATCGTACCGGACTCAAAGAATAAGTATAATTGTCATTTATGGGCGCACCAGTAAATCAGTTGAAAAATCCAACCCCACAAAAAACGTGCCCGCAAATGCGTTTTTTAAACCAATTTCAAGATTGGAAATTTTGATCAATGATGTGCAATTTTGGTTCGCAGAAAAAACCCCATCATACAGCTCTATACATGGAAAAATTTAAAAAAATATCGTTTTTTTTTTTTGAAGGTGGGGGGCGGTGAAAAAATGAAAAATGCAAAAAAACGAAAAAAAAAGGCCTCGGTGGAAGGGGTGTTCACTATCTTGTCCTCTGGGAAACTGAACATTTCAACTTTGAAAATGAAGAATTTTTTAAACTTTTGCCAGATTTTCATTTATTTTCAGATTGTAACGGTCATAACACAAACTGAAAATTTTACAAGTACAATGAAAGATAAATTTGCCACGGGGGGGGTGGGGGGGGGGGGGACAATCTGAAAAATCTGGATATGTTAAAGCGTTCCAAAGTCCATAAACCAATTATAGTACCACATGTTCAGATGGGGTGAATACACCCACAGATCCTGAGCAGATGAGCACTGCACAGAATACAGGGATGGATTTCCTCAGCCACCTTTATTAGGCCCGGTCCACACTTGGGAGATGATGCGATGAAATAGCACCACCTCGCACGAAAGACTGCCGGGAACGCCCGGCCCGAACGCTGCAACGCGGGAGTGAACTGAAGCTGAGTTACCCCGCGGTGCAGCTGTTCGGGCGTGGCGTTCCCGGCAACTTTGCGTGCGAGTGTGATGCGTGAGTCCATCGGCATCACACTCGCAATTGGTGAGAAGGGCCTTAGTGTTTAGCCATTTCTTCTGTTTACAGCTTCACGGTGGACATCTTGTGGGTAATTTTGGGATTACATCCATCTGGAAAACGTTTCCTCGGTCCATGTTTAAGTGGATCCAAAAACATGGACGTAAACCTGGGTTATAAATTGCCTTACATTTAAGGAAAAAATTCAAAACAGAAGTTTTCGAAAAGACTTGCATGCTTTTGACACCTAATCTTCTAGGGAAGAGAGTGTTCTATCCCTCCATGCCGTGATCGCCCAGGATCCCAGGATCTAAACATGTAAGGCCCCTTCCACACTTGCGTTTTGCAGATCACGTCAGGTCTGATCATTTAGGGAGCGAGCAGGGTTTGGTCAGTAAAAAAAACGACATTTGTCATCAGATTTTCATCAGTTTCAGTCAGAGACGTTTTTTCAGTCTCCAGTGAAAAGGACTCAGGGCTGAGCTCTATCTTTGTCTATGGCAATTGATGCTTTTGTAGCACTGCAGTGTCTCAGCTGTGCAATGGTTTTGGGGCACTCCATAGACTTGTAGGTGCGTTTTCACGTGTTGTTGACTGCAAAAGTAGAGCATGGCGAGATTTTAAACCGCGCGTTTAAAAAAAAACGGTTGACGTGTTAGTGCGTGAAAAAAAATGCAAGTCTAAAAATTCCAGTGATTACAATGGGTCAGAGTGAATTGCCAGTTACTGGAGTCAAAAAGCATTGCGCAGACAGAAAAACGCCTGGAGGAAACGCAAGTGGGGAAAGGGGCTAAACACAGTTTTGAATGGCAGGATACAGTTTTTGTGCCAGTATAGGGACACGCAGTAAATATCCTGTGTGTTGTGAAACCCACTTGCAAGTGAAATTATGAAACTTTGTAAGACAGACGGAGAGGTTTCTCGGCTTTTAATTTATGACACACAAGCACCACCCCATCCCATCCAACCCCTCCCCCCAGCTGTGAGCTTCCTCTGCTCCCTGCCGGGGGTAGGGTAATAGAAGAGAAGCACACGCCCCACTCTATCACGCATGGCCCAATCAGTCACCGGCGGATGGTAATTCCCCGATATCTAAAGGAAACCTACCACTTAGAATGGGCAGGGTAAGCTGTAAGTTTACCGAGCACCAGCTCAGGGTGAGTGGTGCCGTACTTACGTTTTGTGTTATAAACCGCGGGGGTGGTATCGCGGTTTTTAACCCGTTTTTAAACTTAGAGCAGAAGACGCTTCGGGCGCTGCATGCGCTACGATCGTGCGCGTGGCCTACATAGGAAATAGCGGAGAGAGAAGTTGCACGCGCGCGGTTGTGCGCAGCGCCAAAGCCCCTTTGCTCTAAAGTTTCAAAAAGGTTTAAAACGTGGTTTATAACATCTAACGAAAAGTAAGTACCGGCACCAGCTCAGCCTGAGCTTACGCTTGCAGCTTACCCCGGCCCTTCTAAATGGTAGGTTCCTTTAAATGTACAGTTGTAGCTACTGTTTGTACTTTAGTTAAAAGGGTTTCCCATTAAAAATTCTCCAATTTAGATCCCTATGAGGTTTACATCATAAAAAATAAAATTTTATCCCCTTACTTTTCAATTTTGAATTTATGGATGTTTATCCAGTGATGGTCATTGTGAAAATTCCACAGTGTGGGGGGGAACCCTCTAAGCAGGAAACATTATGATCCCTCTAGTGTTGTGTGCTGACCATGTGGTAGATTACAGGGTACAGGGTTTATCTACACTTAATGTACGCTTATGGAACATTCTACTAGATCTGACACGTAGGAAAAAGAAATGAGACAGATCAGAGATGAGATATCAGAGACATGAGATGGATTATAAAAACACAATACACTCTCAGATCTGCTAACTCACCTATGAACACACGCCAGTCAGCACGTATTGCCTCCCACTGGATAATTATAATTAGATTATAAAGACCTTATCTAGCCTGTAACAGAGAAGTCTCTGCAAATGGTGCTTGACGCAGGAAGTACCGTATTTGAGCTGGTCTTTGAAGCAGGGGGAGGGGAGGAGGACAGAGCGCACTGCAGAATGCACCACAAGTAGAAGCTTTGTGAGAGAATCGGACCAGATTCAGAAGATACGGTTGGATGATAGAGACAGGATGGAAATTATATCTGTGAAAGGACCACCTGTCATCAGGTCTGTCACTTGTCCGTCACCACTAACTGTTGGAGCAGCTCACATGGATCCCTTCCAGCTTTATCTATTCTTACATACAATCGATCATTGTAAAATCATCATTTCTTTATTATGTAAATTAGGCTGGTCACATGGTAGAGGCAGTGATGTCACTCCTGTTACCCTTCCCCTTACCCTCCCCCTGCTCATGTATGGACCAACTCACCGGTCACTGTATTAGGTACACCATGTAGTAACGGGTTGACACCCCTGTTGCTTCAGAAACTACAGCAATTCTCATTGGCATAGATTCAACAAGGTGCTGGAAGTTCCTCGGAGATTTTGGGCCATATTGAAATGATGGATATCAAACAGTTTGCCGCGATTTGTCGGTTGCAATCAAATGATGCGAATCTTCCCGTTCAACCAATCCCAAAAAGGGATGCTTATTGGATTGAGATATCTTGTGACTGTGGAGGCCACATTTGAGTCAGTTGAACTCATGTCAGTTCAAAGAAACCAGGTCGGAGATGATCCAGCTTTCTGACATGGGCATTATCCTGTGAAAGAGCATCAAATGGTTGGGACATTGTGGTCATAAAGGGAATGGACTGGTCAGCAGCAATACTCAGGTAGGCTTGTGGCATGCAACGATGCTCATTTGGTACCAAGGGGCCCCCCCAAAAAGTGGCAAGAAAAAGTATTCCCCACACCTGGGAAACCAAACACACAGAGAAACCGGTGATACAAAGCAGGATGGATCAATGCTTTCCTGTTGTCTGCGCCAAATTATGACCCTACCATCGAATGTCGCAGAGAAATTCGAGACTCATCAGACCAGGCAAAGTTTTTTCCAATCTTATACTGTCCAATATCGATGAGCTGTTGCAAATGTAGCCTCCAGTTTCCTGTGCTTAGCTGAAAGGAGTGTGGAACCCGGGGTGGTCTTATGACGCTGTAGCTCATTCTGCTCAAAGTTCGACGAGTGTGCGTTCGAGAGCCTCTTCTGTCTTACCTTGGGTGGTAAGGGGGGCGGATTGAGTCACGGTGCTTTTCGATAAGCTAGAATAACCATAGTGAGGAAAGCAGGTATGAAGCGAGGAAACGAGTGGACTTCATGAAATAATTCGCCACCGACAGCCCCGATTCATCCGTTGGCACAGACCACCTACGTCAGAAAACGAGCCCTCCCTCTTCTTCCACGACACTTTCGAAAAGAGGCGAGGTGTAGATTGTATAACAAGGTCTAACGATGAATTTAAGAACGGAAATCTATGAGTTCTGCTCGGGAAGAAAGTCGTGCAATGTGCCGCTGATTTCAGCATGAGATACGGAACAATTACCCAGGGCTCGTCGAACATGAGTCAAGTTTGCGGAATCAGGAGGGTGAATACTCTAATACCCCAAGGGCGATCCGCTCCGAGTCTTATTTTGACGCCTGTGTACCGGGAAGGCTGAACTGTAGTAAATGTAATTAGTACTGGGTATGTGATGGCCAATTTTGATTTGATACCATGCTGCATTCTCCATTAATACAAGAGACACAGACATCAGCTACACATGTATCCCTGACATGTTTCCTGCTTTTAAACATGGCCTGCAGCCATGGCGATGTGTATCTCTCTAATACACACACAGGGAGCAGGGGTGTCAGCACCAGGGAAGCACTCATTATACAGGCTGTCAGTCAAGCACTGGGGGTGTGGTGTTCCTCCCATCATGAATAAGGTGGACAGCTTGAATATGCTAATGCTTCATGGACATTTCACAGGTTCGTATTTGCATACAGCATTAGGACCTCATTTGCTTAGGATTTACAGGCATGTACGAGGGACAAATGAAGGGACTTGAGGCACCATGCTCTATAATGGCTAGTTAGGCTGAGTTTGTTGAAAAGAGATTGTGAGTTTTGGATAAGGGGGGTATTGGTTGTCATGAAGGGTTATCTTGAAATGCTTGGAGATTGTGTAATAAAAACAGTGGAACTTCATCTCGTAGACTTATGGAGAGACCTGCAAAACCACACAAGAAGGATACAGTTGTTACTCCAGTGTACAACAATACTAGAGTCCCCCCCCCCGTTGACCCCCAGCACCGCAGGAATAGATGTTATAGGACATGTCCCATTATATTGAAGCAATTTTTCCACTTCCTGTGGCACAGCATTGATGACATTTAAAGGACAATGGTATGTGAGGGCGAAGGTAAATGAACACCGTTTAAATTTCCTCCAAATGCTCGGTCATACTAACCTGTGGGTTCCTATGGATAGGGCCTACTGGTTTGGGGGAAAGCCCCTTAATGGCCCATAAAGCTGTCATCACGAAGAAAAGACACACTCACTGACACAAATTTACAATACTTTTTCATACTTGGTGTACAACAGCTGTGGATGGTTTCATTTTTGCGACGTTTTTATTTTTTTACATTTTTAAGATCCTGGGTCATGACCCATGGCACGCCCTCACCCCCCGTTCTTTCGCACATGAAGTCAGCGCAGCGGCACCCCCAAAAATCGGTCGTGTGCCACACAATCCCCAGCGCCAGGACACCTGTTAATGGATACCTGTCAAAAGCTTCAAAACTCGAAACTACGAACAGTTTGACGAACGTGAAATTCCACGACCTTAGAAGTAAGCCCACTGTCTTCGGCTACATGGCAGATTATAGCCAGAAATCTGGGAAGTCTTAGTAAGCCTCACTAAGGAGCCCAATGCATGAGGCCTTAAATCATATTTGTGGTGACGCAGATAAGAACCCACGGATCGTATGGGGACCAAAAAATTTTAAGGTATACTCTGAGTTGGTCACCTCAGATTGATTTCCGAAGCTCTATGAATGTTGGGGCCCTTGGTTGTTGTTGGTCCCACTGTAAGCATCTCTGAGGAGATCAATATTCTACCTTGATGCTTATTTTCCCTTCTTTCCCTTTGGTGTCTCCTCTCTAGGTTTTTCGACCTTTGTACATTACCATACCATCTCTCGCATGCTTTCCCCTAGTGCAGTGATGGCGAACCTTTAGAGATCGATGCCCAAAATGAGACCCCAAAAAAAACTAGCTTTTCACAAAGTGCCAACACGGGGCAATTGTAGGCAAGAGTAACAAAAATTATTTCTACAAACAATTTTGGGGCTTACAATCCGACCCCTGTGTCCACTACCTTTCACTCTCTTCGGACAGGGACCAATCAGCACAGGATGGGACTTTCAAAATGGTTAAAAGAAGGGCACTACTCGGACTGCCTAGACTGCAGGAAGATGCCAGGTTGGCCAAATCTGTATCTGGAGACTGCCGTGTGCCCACAGAGAGGCCTCCGAGAGGCCATCTCTGGCCTAGTGCATGTGTTCGCCCCCACGCCCTAGTGTGTCCTCTCGTTCATTGTCTTGTATTGTTACTTGTTGATACCATTGTTCTCCCCTCCTAATATGATAAGAAGTGGTCTATTTGCTGTTTGGGAGTAGAGTATCATACATAGGTTTTGATTTGACATTTCAACTAAATCTAATCATTGTTTGAGATGAATGGCATTGTTCTACTTATATGCCATTTCACTGTGTGTAGGATGGTCTATTTGTATTTGTTTTGAACATTTAAATGTGAACTAATTGATACCACGTCCAGATTAACAGAACCTGTCACCTCCACCACATGTTATTTTAGTAAATACTTGCATGCTAATGTCTATTCGTCTGGTGCCCTGAGCCGGGAAAAATTAGGAATAAATTTATGTGGTGCTATCAGTGTGTCCTTTACAGAGGGCACATATTTGACACAGGAATTGGTAACAGCCAATCATCAGCACCATCAGGGTCTGGTAGTAGGGCAATAAATACTTGTTTAAAAATAGCCCATTACTTATAAATCGACCCATATGCATTAAAAATATGGTATGTTTTTTTATTTTCTAAAAGAATGGACTATTTTCCTGATGATTCAGAATGTAGTATTATGAGGATTATTGTTAGAATGAAAAGTCTGTTTGTATTGCATCATATTTACTGAGAAAGTAGTAAATATTAGAAGTCCACTAAAAGGGCAAGTTATGTGGAAAAACTTTAGAAACTGACACTAGTCTTTAAAGTAAAACAGGATGTCATTGACGGCGGACAGTAATTCTAAAAGGGCTGTCCACTCATTCCAGCAAATTTGTATTTGTTTGTGTAGTTGAAAAGTTATACAATTTATCTAATATACTTGTTGTATCATCCTCGGTGATCTCTGCTTGCTGTTATTCAACAGGAAGCTTCATTGTTCCTTCATGTGGACTAACAAATGGTCCCTGGCGAAGTCAACACAGGTGCACAGTGCACTATATCACACAGAGTAATTAGCGCGGTGTGTATTAAACGAGTCGTGCACAATCATGTGGAACCATTATTACAATTGTTCTGTTAAGGCTTCATAGCAGCTGTGATTTGAAACCCAAGGAGATGTCCAAATAAAATAAGGGAAGTGTGTGAGGGCAGTCTTAAAGGGTAAGTTATAATATAAATGTGTGCATAGCCCGCATCCTTCCAGTTACATTGCCTTGCAAAAAAGTATTCAAACCACCTTAACTTTCTGCAGTTTTGCCACATTCAGACAATCAAACATAAAGATATTAAATTGTTTAATTTTTTTGGTGAAGAATCAACACGTGGGACACAATGGTAAAATGGAAAAAAAAGTTGTTTGGATCTCTAACCTGGTAAAAAAATAATAAACTGAATAGTTGGGCGTGGCAATATGATTTTGGCCCCGTTTTAGGGCGGATGCCACACATGGCGTTTTGAACACGTTTATTGGCCGTTTTTGAGCAGTTACTTTAACAAACGCATCGGTTTTTTGAAAATGCATGGTTTTTGTCTGGTTTTCCAAATTTGTGCAAGTTCAATTAGTAAAAACGGACAAAAAAACGGATGCGTTTTTAACGGACTGTAAAAAAACCGGCCCCCCAAAAACGTGTTCAAAACGCCATGTATGGCATCCCCTTACTCTCACAGCAAACTCCCCCAGAAGTTCAGTGAGGATCTAGAATGATCCCTGTGTCCTAAAATGACTGATGATAAGTATAATCAACCGTGTTGTAAAATGTGAATACTCATGCTCGGTGATAGTCTCAGGCCACCAAGATCATGCAGACCAAGGACCACACAAGGCGGTCTGTGATACTGACGTAGAGAATCAAGACACAATCAGCATCGAAACACGCGACCAGGGTTTTTATCCTTTTTTGATGCACCTGAAGAATGATAAGGAACAAGCTTTCTTACACTCGTACAATGTGTTTGCAAACCTTTCTGTTTTGCTGTATGTGATGTGGAGCCAAAACATGCGGTTAGCGTGCACCACCCGCAGGAATTCACTATGGGAGGGCCAACATAGGTATTGAGGTGGGAGCGAACTTGGACATTTTATTACTTTCTATATAAATTTGCTGGGCCATGTGATCCTAGCGACCAAAGAATAAGAGCTGGGTCCTGTAATGGTTCAACATCCCAAGAAATGCTCATCACCCTGAACACACCATCACCACAGGCACAAGTGGTGGTGGTAGCATCAAGGTTTGGGATAATCTTCAGCAGGGGAACAGGGAAGATGGTTTAAAATAGATGGGAAGATGATGGAGCCAAATGCAGGACTATATGAAGAAAAACCTGTGGCCAGTCTGCAAAAGGGCTTCAGACTGGATGGCTATGTATTCCCAACCAAGACATGATCCAAAACATAAAGCAAAAAAAGGTTCACAAGTAACCATATACAGAGCTGGCCGAGTTTTTCACAGTCCAGACCTGAACACAAGAGAATCTGCTGGATAAGCAAAACTTGCGGGTTCACAAACACTCAATGACTGGAAGGAGGAAGATGGGCAAGAATTCAGGCTCCGATGGAAAAAGTGTCGGTTTCTTAGTTGCTCTGGCACTACAATAGTATTAACGTGAAGGGGGCCCAATATGATTATAATATGCACGCCCACGTTTTTTCAGTTTATTTTTTTTAAAAGTTTATTTTTTTAAAATATCCTAAATGTATGTTCACTTCACAATGTGTCCCACTTGTGTTTCTTAGCAAAAAAATTCAATTTTAATCTTTAGGGGTGCGAGAGATAGGCCAAATGCGGTGGATAAAAATAGGTTTGCAAGAAACAAGTTCCTAAGGAGTTCGTTACAAAGAAGTCATCCAAGGAAAAGGGTAGAGGGCGCGTGCATAAGGAAGGCCAATAAAGGTGAAATGTACTTTATGATGGTCAAGTGAGGTGCCTTTAGGACGCTAAGAGGAAATATAGGGGCCATGGCCACCCAAACCACCCAGTTGATACTGACCTGAGAAAGAAAGACAAAAAGAGGGACCTCCATCCGTAAAAATCCTCAGACATATCTTACCAAGAGCCATTCAGGACCTTTAATGGTCCCCACAAGGTTCGTTTTAATACCTGCAAGACGGAGAGTATACAACGAGTGATTCACCGCTTTTTCTCAAGGAGCTTGGTTTTTAAAAAAACGCATCCTTGGTGGGGCAGGCACTCAGTTTTCATACAAGCCCAGGGAGATAATCGTGATATGGTGGATATGTACAGAGCTTATTGATATCCTAAGGAAAGAAAAGGTCCAATCTGGACTCATATTGAGCTGGCTGTCTAACATCGCTTTCGTTGTAATTTTATGTAAAACCACAGCAATAATACATGCAGAAACCCACTGTTTAATATTTTGGAGACTTGTTTATACTTCAAGTTCAGGAAGCTATGTGCGAAACATTCAGGGACTTGATAGCGTGCAAAAGTAGTCCCAGGAGACTAAGTTTGTCCTTACCCTAAATTCAATCATTACAGTAGTTTTACCATAGTCAGAACATTATTTTAATTGGATCCCAGGGAGGAGGGGAAAACCAACATTGTATACACCAGGACTGATAGAGACAGGGGGGACTTACGTTATTATTATCTGGAAGTGCGTTATTTTTGTTAATAAAGGTTGAATTAGCAAAAATTAGTTAGTTATTGTGTTTCATGTATATATTTAAGAATCCCTTGTCTATACACCCAGTGTGTCTATTTCAGTTTAAAATCTGTGCAGGCTGGGTTTTTTTTTTTGTTTCCGATTAAAATGTTTGTTAAGATATCTCGTGTGATGCTGGCAGAGCATGAGACTGGCAAGAGAGCCCTACAGCATTAGGTAAGATGCCGATGAAATACACTGTGTCCATTCACGTTTCTTATCTTTCTTGTGGTTCGACAATGAGGTGCAAGAGACATGCAGTGGACCTCGTTATGGGAGTGAATTTACACACAATGAAGATGAGTGGCCTATAAGCAGCACCAGCTCCGGCATCAAAAAAATACACATTACAAATTCTCAGTAGTAATTTGCAGATTTAGTAAATCAAGAGGGGGTGCGGATCCATAGCAGAATGATTTACAGGGGACACCTGTCATCAGGTCTGTGTCACTTGTCCTGTCATTACTAACCTGTTGGCGACGCCACAAGGATCCCATCCCCAGCCTTTGGGTGAAGACACACATGGCGTTTTGGGCGTTTTGATAAAGTGCGTTTTATATCGTTAAAAACGCATGCGTTAAAAAAACACGCACCGTTTTTAAAAAACGCATGTGTTTTTTGAAAACGCATGCGGTTTTGGCCAGTTTTTCCGAAATTGCGGCAATGATAAAATGACAAAAAAATACGCATGCGTTTTCAAAAAAAAAACGCATGCGTTTTTTAAAAAACGGATTAATAGCGGTTTTTTTAACGCATTGCGTTTGTAACGATCTGAAAACGCACTAGTAAAAACGGCCCAAAAAACGGCCCAAAAACGACATGTGTGTCTTCACCTTTATGTCTAGTTATTCAACTTATCATGATAAAATCAATTCTAGTTTTTATCATGTAAATGAGGTGGTTCAAAGGGGTAAGAGGGGAAGTGATGTAAGCAATGTTCAAAATAAACTCTAAACACATAGGAATTTAGTTGTATCGTGTGACATGGATAGGAAGGATTGGTTAGTGTGTCTGCTGCATCATCCATAACACAGAGATCACGACATCAGCCTAAACATTGTGTAATCTGCATGTTCTGCTGTAACATGGCTGACTGGAGATTGTGTATCTCTCATATACACACACACAGGTGCAGGGGGCGTGGCCACCCGCACACAGGAAGCAATCTTATACAGGCCTAACATCAGTATAAGGTGTCAGTCATGCACTGGGGGGTGTGGATGGCATCCACCTAATGGATAGACGTGGACAGCTTGAATCTGGGCTAAAAATGCTTCATTGAATTGCACAGGTCATTTGCATTACAGCTTTAGGGACTAATTGCTAGGTTGACAGGAATGTAGTCATGGGACAATGAAGGGAGAGAGGCAATGATATCTAATGGCGTTTATGAAAACTATTATTAGTTTAGGGGGGTTATTTTGCAGACGGGTTTCTCTTTAAGTACGCAACATAGGGGACTCTTTCCATATCCTCTAAACAAGGTGACCACCCTCACAACCTGCACCCAGGTGACAGTGAGTTGGCAGAGGCCCAGCTTATGAGACGCAATCTCCATTGGGAAAATAGTCGACAAAGCTGATGAAGAACTTTAAAAACCAAAAAATTAAGAAAACAACGAAGAAGCTCCGAAACAAATTGAAGAAGGTGTTAGGAAGATAAAGTGTTAAAAAGTGATTGCGAACAAGCTAAAACAGAGTGGAAGCGAAAGGGGGGCCGGGTGGGGGATGAATGGAGCCAGGCATTCGTAATGGCGGGATGCAGCGGGGGAAAAACGTAGGGGAAAGAAAGGTGGGTGGGGACGCAAAATCAGGCCCCAACTAGATGTAATGCAAAGACATGACAGTTTTTTTTTTGTGGAATATTAACCTCTATGATTGTTCATGATCTCAAATATGAAAAAAATAATTTAAGATTTGAATTTTGAATAATGTTCTACAGATCCATTGAAAAAAAAAATTGATGTAAAAAAAACCCCACAGAAAATAAAAAGGCGGGTTCAGTATGCCGATCTTGTTAAAACAAAAGGTAAGCAATACCAAGAATAAGCGGGGGAAAAAAACGTGTAATAAAGCATTTAGACAGTGAAATAACTTAGAGCGGCACTTGAAGGAATAATGAAAGATTTTAAAAAAAAGTATATTGTAATTTTATTTTGGTCTGCCTAGATGCTTTTACAAATACAAGGATGTTGTTACAGTTTATAATACTTGACCACATATTAATAACTTTTAATGCTATCAACACAGTGAATGAACACAGTTGCCCATTAGTAACCGTAAAATTGAACACACCTGCTTCATAATTCAGTTCGATTCTACTTGAAACAAGATTATGTAAACAAAAAAAAAAAAACACTAGAGAAAATTAACCCAACCAAAAACATGGGGGCAGATTTATCAAACAAACCGATGTCACCCAAAAACTGCCGAGAGAAGTGCACCACATCATGATTTACACACTTTTCGGCCTCACGCGAAAAAATGAGACATTAGCATTGCCTCGGAATGTGGCGGACCATGAAAGCCAGCCATAGGTGGTACCAAATTACTTACAATTAGGCCCCTGCCGTTCGGGGCGATGTATATTTGCAACAAACTACGTCTGGTTATCACTACCCAGAAAAAATACGAATGCCGGAATCAGAAAGAGATAAGCAACTAAGGTAACAAGACAAAAAAATAATAAAAAAAGGGTGGTGCAAAATGTAAAGGAAAGAGACCGCCCTCTCCTTCTGGGCGAGTAAAACAATGCTAATGCAGGTGGTCATGAAGTGTACAGCAAGGATTCAAGTGGTATGTCGAGCACTATTCTGTTGCTTTGGATGAGAGATGAGGGGGTGAGCAGGGAATCATCCCCGCTTCTCAGCACATGGCTGTACGCTCAGCCAGAACATAACACAAGCATGCTTGGACACCGTGATTGGAATGAGACCTAAGGAAATCGCTCACTATGAGAAAGAAGACTTTACACCATGTTAGGCAGAAAGAGCGATAACAGAAGGGCAGGGCTAACACTAAATATGACTCAGAAGGATTAGATAAAAACTTACTTAAAGTTTAATAGTTAGACTTGTCCATGGTTGGATTTATTTCGGAGGCTGCGGGGGAGGGGGAAAAAAAAAAATGAAAATTGGTTTGAGAGTCTTGGACCCAGGTTATTTTGATCCAGAAAATGAATGTTCATGGCAAGAATGTAAATGTACGTGTCTCCCTGATCAATGGCGTTTAGGATTCCATGACAGTCTATTGATCTCGCAAACAGGGGCTTAGCACAAAAGAAACTAAGAATTAAAGCCCTCTTTAAAACAGGAGAGCCTAACTTACAGGCTTGATATAAATATTTTTGTGGCCACACCCTGACTGCCCTCTTTCAGAAGGGGGGAGCCATTCCCCTGCAGTTGATTCCGAGTTATAGTATTTTAGCCTATTTTCTCATGGAGGATGGATGTGTAGTGGACAATCAACTACCTGATGAGGCCCAAAAAACTTTGGAGCTTAGCTTTTAAAGATTTGGAAGTATCAACAAATGTATGATTATAAAGATATGCAATGTTTTAAAGACATGACGATATTCTTCAAAATGACAGATTAGATTTGGTGCATCCAGTCTAGTTCTTAGATAATTATGCTCTAGTATGAGAGAATTCTTAAGAACCTCAAATCAGTGAGGGCGAACCTATGGCACGGGTGCCGACGGTGGCATTCGAGCCCTTTTCTGTGGGCACTGAGGCCATACCACGGACAGCAGAGGTGACCCAAATAGGACCAACTCCAACAAATTTCCTGCAGTTCTCAAGCAACTTGAGATGCTGCTCTCAGCGCTATTTTAAAGCGGACAATTCATTGGATGACTTGGAAACTGCAGGAAAGTGAGGTGTGGAAAGGGCCTGAATTATATTCGGAGGTCATTTCTGCTGACGCACCCATTCTTCCTCACCTTTCAACTGTTATTGGTGGCCCTAGGTGGCCCGATAATACAACTTGAAAGAGTTGTGGAAAGAACACATAGCAATAAAGTACAGCTTAAAATGGACACGTTGGAAATTCACAGTAAAATTATGGATTTTGGTGGTCGTTGGGCTATCCGGTCTCGATAAAAAAGGTTCGCCATCCCTGCCTTAAATGGTTAGATGGCCACCAATGTTGGGACATCAGTGTGACGAAATCCCAGATCTGCTTATCGTGACCAGTGATGATCAGCAGCAGACTACCATGCACCCTGGGACAAGCCACCACGTGTTGACAGGCGGACAAGTTTTGAGGTTTTAAACGTAGTTTAATTCTAGCATGTACTGCATGACAGATTTGCAAGACAAAAACCATTGTTCTTAGTAGATTTTTATATTCAGAATTTTCTAAATAATGCAAGTTTCATTCTTGGATTGTCATGGTGAGCGACGAGCAGACATAAATAAACAATTACAGCGAGTAATCTATGGTCTAACCAGTGTGCAAATAAAATAAATTCTTTGGGTTCACACGGTCAGTTCAAAAAAAAAAAGTTTAGCTTTAAAATCATAAATCTTCTGTGTAGCAAAATAATAATAGACCACTATAGGTTTGTTTACAACAGATCCAAAATATTTTCTCTTTTCTTAGTACTAAAATTTTATAATCTAGAACAAAATAATAATATAAACCTCAAAACCCACGTAGAAAAAATATCTTTCATTTATTCAAAGGAAATATGGAGCAATTAATCTTGACAGGTGTGTAACACCCGGCCATTACAGCGTAGGTCCTACAACTCTAAATCTCTCGACAAATATTCCTGGGTCTGGCGTGGTGATAGCGGAGTCCATGAGCTCTGAGCCGGGGATTTCCTTCCTTCATCTCATCGCTTTCAGAGGCAATGACACGTTAATGATGGTGAGTGGAAAACCAGATGCCCAGTGGTGCTTGTAGTGCTGGATGATCCATTTACTACATATAGTCAATTTGGTATCTAGTTTTCCTTTTAAGCTACCAGGATGTCAGCTAGAAGCACTGCAATTGTCCTCATTCAGGTCAGCTTATTAGGCAGAAGTAAAAACAAATAAATAAAAATTCGGTTGTTAATTGGTAGGATTAACACAAGATTACATAGATCGATAAAATGAAAGCAAAATTTCTCATCGACGTTGGACACGAAATAGAAACTCAAAAGTTTCCACAATAATAATAGGGGTCAGTAAGTCATGGACTCATCGCCTGCTTATACATATCAGGCACCATGGAAAATGTATATATAGATACCGGCAGGTGGAAGCTCATGCCACCATGAAATTTACAGATTAGGTCCAAAGCAGAACAGGTATAGGACCCATGCCTACCAACGAGTTTAGCTTTCAGATCTGAGTGGGTTCCTTATGGGCAAGTAGAAAACAGTGTTACTGAAACGATGAAACTCTACCCCTGTAAAAGGTTAGATGGGGCCTGAGCCACACTAGCCACTGTGATGCATCCACATATTTTTAAGCTCTTTTGTCGGGCCCTAATTCATGTTCAACGTATAATCAGGGCACCATTAGATCTGTATAGATAGTAGTAACTGCGGATGGCTCAGGGCACCATGGATTTGTCTTTATATATTAATGAAACTAGTGGTTGGTGTGGATTAGCTAGAGGACAACATTTCACCATGGATTCTATACATGTAGATAGTGGTTGGTGATGGCTCATGAACCATGGATGCATCAGACATTGGGAAGATAGGGGGAGTCAGGTACACCATTCCCCGATTCACCGTAAGAAGCAACAATTCCATTAACTTTTGTACCCCATGATCTGTAAAACACTTCAAAATAAGAGGTCGTTATTTTATATTAGATTATATAGATTATTATAAATAGATACTAAAAAGCGGTTTAGGTATAAAACAAAACACAAAAATACTGACCATTTGGTTGGTCTACCACCCATCACCAACACAGATAAGCTGTATTCAGAAACTGATAATCAGAAGGTGCATCAGAAAGCAGACAGCTGTGTTATTCCTGTGTGGTCAGGCCAGGTTTTATAAGATAATGGATCTGTCCACTTCCTGACCCATTCTCTGTTTATCAGCTGCCGAGAAGACCTGATCACTGGGTGTTGGACCCCCATCTCCCACCAGTCTGATATTAATGACTTATCCTTTGGATAAGTCATCAAAACATTTAGCGTGGAATAGCATTTTAACTTTCAAAAAAAGTAACTTAAAAAACAACAGCGACCTGAAAAATCCGACCCCTCTGAGCTCGAAGCACATTCCTAAACCAACGTAGAAAAATAGTGGAGCGCTAAGCAGCATTCAGACTGAAATCTGGACCAGTATAAGTCAATGTCAGACTTTTGTTCAGCTGCTTTGCCTTGGAAATGAAATTCATGAGTTTCTGCAGTAGTAAAGATTCTGTTTGCCGAATGGCTCAGAAAGGAGGGCGGGCAGGCAGACGCTTGGTAGCAAGAAGTGTTGAAAAGGTGACATCCTCAGGACAAATGAATGCGAATGGAAAGTCAATGAGCTTTTTGAATATATGTCTCATCTTACTGCTGATGTCTATGAAAATTGGATGACCGTCTCAGTTCATGTAGCTATTTACAATGGGTCCAGGATGGAGCTGGAGCGGATGAACTTACGAATTAGGACCTTATAAAAGGGGTTTTATTCATAACGACCAGTATCCCCAAAACTCAGGGGGAGGAGGAAAACTGCAGCACATGTGGCAGAGTGAAGTGCGGTTGGAAATAAACTCAATTAATTCAACACAACAGGGAGGGGCTTGGCTTACGGGTTTCCACCATGCAATTGGCAATGCACAACTCCAGTTTTGCATGTTGACAATGCAAAACAAGTGGTGCTCGTTCCCAATTGCACGTGTTTCAATAGAAAAGTATATATGTGATCGGCCCAAGCCGCAAAACGCAATTCAAACAACAAGTGTGAATGCGACTGAAAGGGGAAAACATCTGATCGTTAAGGGTCCATCCAAACTTGTCCCACACTCAATTGACTTCTACGAGATGGCCGATTCTGAAAGTTGCTCAGGAAGACTTGGGAAATGTCATTTAGAGTTTAACACACTCAGGGCACTTCTGTTTTTTACATAAACATTACCACAGTTATTATGTAACTGCTGTCAGCCAAACTAAATTCCACCCTCAAGGATTTCTCACATCTCTATGTTCTCAAGCAGCTGAATAATCAAAGATTAGAGAAAATTCCTCCCTATACCCTACAGATACAATTGCATTACACAAACTAAAAAATATATATGTATGAAAATTAATTCGCAATCTTCTATTTATTTTTTCCCAGACACAGCAAATAATAAAAATGATCAAAGGCTTATTGGCAACATACTAAAATAATACTATTCCCCAGCTCCATCAAGTACACCGCAAAATGACATAGTAGAGAGAACCTCATATACATTTTTATAAATAATATATATTATTAAATTTCGCAAAACCTATACATATTTCTTTAATAAATCACCTAATTTTTTTAGTGTTTTATTGCTTCTAAAAAATAAAATAAACCAATCCAATATGCACATACTGTAGTTGCAGCCGTATTTAGTATACAACTCTTATAAAGAGGCATCGTGTCTACGTTGTTACAGACTTCGCACAAATCTTGTGCAGTCTGATCCTGTTGTCAGGTTACTTTCCTTACTCCCCTTCTATTGAACTCTGTACACACAGTAAAAAGGAGGCAGATCGAAAAAAAAAAAAATCACATATTAAAGTGTAACTGTAAAGTTACTGACAAATAAAAAAAATTATATATATATTTATATATAGTTTTAACGCAGCTGGAGAGAACCTTTGACAACAATTCCAACTATACCTGTATCATACTGCTGCCTTTTTCCTAGCCTTAGATACAGCCTGGTACAGCCATCAGCCCTTCTTATAAAATCATATTCGCATGTGTTGGAAGTGCGGCAGCAGCACTTCCTGGTTGTGACATTAGGGCACTTGGAGGGATTCATTTGAAATCAGGACAGCAGGTTTGTTTAATTGATGGACTGAAAAAATGATAATGTGTAACATGCTTGGGACAATTATATTCAAGGTTGCTCTTTTCTTGCACTCCCTCCTACGGCCCTCCCAACAAGGCTCTTTGTCTCTCAACCTGTCCCTAGATGGATCACTATGGTAACCAGGAAGCATGGCAAGTATCAGTCACGATACTCCGGACTTATTTCATGGGAAATAGAAGGATTTCCTACAATGTACAAATTAGGGATAGCCTTGCACACAATGGGGAAGATTTATTATTAGATTTGGGATTAAATTTGCGTTCTTTTGAAAATTCTCAGTAAATGTGGTGTTGTACACTCTGTCGTGCACATTTTCCGCCATTGCGTGACATTAGAGTTAAGGTTTTTTTCTCACCAAAAAAAAAAAAAAAAAAAAAAAAAAAAAAAAAAAAAAAAAAAAAAACCAACAACAACAACTATATGCCAAGAAGACTAATAGGACTATGATAACTCTCTCCCAGTGAGACGGTTGTTTGTTTTTCATACAAGGTTGGCTTAGCAGACATAAACATTCTGAATACATTCTCAATTACCAAGTTCACAATTTCGCAAAGCTTAGCTTTAAGCTTATATGTGATACAGTGACACCAAAGTGATTTGCTTTGACTATTTTCTTAACGGAACGGGTGAGCTCCAAAACGGATGAACTCTGCCCTAGCTCGATTCTGCAGGACCCCACATCTTTTGAAATGGCCAACACAATCAAAACCAACATGTACATTTGTTAAATGTTTTTTTGTTTAAAAAATAAAAGTCTGGGACAGCGAGGGAAAAATGAGTTCCTTTGATAATGTCCTTCTTAAAAAACAGTGAAAGTTATAGAACATACGTGTATGGATGTAGTATTTATCTATAGTTTGCGTAGGGGCCACAGTTTGTTCATTCTAAACTACTCTAGTCACAACTGTACTTGCAGCGCTAAAAAAAAAATCAGATTGCCTAAGAAGGGAGGGAATGCAGGGTGAAGGTGTGGTTGAAGCTATGGCAGCACACATAAAAACCTAAAGCAAACAACAAAAATCTTGATTCAGTCCTTTCCATGGTTAAAGAACCATAAACCCCTTGACTGTTAGCTTTGATCTGCCAAATACCTTTTCAATTTCAAGTCAAAATGTAGATGGGATATGGAAGTACAAGAACCTGGAAGGGTGAAAGGGGGCCAAGAATCCCACATGTCTGACCTTGCCCATAGCAAAGGATGGAGCAGGGACATGTATGATACCAGCGCCTCATCCTTGTGATTCAAGGGGGCGGTCTCAATGGTTGACCTCCAAGTGACCAGACATTGATTATGGGTTAAGGTAATTGTCAGACAACCCCTTCCAGTCCAATGCATTGCATCAGTAATGTAAATAATATAATACGTAATCTTATAAAACAGCATAAAGTACAATGCTATTTTAAAAAAAAAAAAAAAAAAAAAAACACACACACTTAAAGAAAAAAAAAAAAAATGGGGTTTTCCCACAAAAAAAAAAAAAATAATTATTGCCCTATCCAAGGATAGGGCCTATTAAGTCGGGTGTCCTTAAGTAGGGGACCGCCTGTATATATATTTTAAAGTTTTAAAACGCTTTATTGAAAGACTCTAATTAACAAATAACATATACAAGATATTTATAAGCAGTACAATATAGATTCCACATAGTTACCAGTACCACTGTATAAACAACAAAACATATAATACCCCACCACCCACCCGACAAGGGAGAATGAGATGGTTAAAGCGGACCCGCTGGACAGACACAAAACCCCTGCAGCCTTTAAAAGTGTCAGAAAGTTTGAGCAGACACAGGAATATTCGTGGCAGCTGGAAGTAATTTTGCAGGGCTCTGGCACAGCTCCGCCTGTTCTTTCTTGCACAAAGGTGGAGGTAGCGTTCCAGCTGCTGGGTTGTTGTCCTCCTGGTGTAATGGCCTGTCCCCTGGTGCTCTGGACACTGTGCTGTCAGACACATCAAACATTCTTGCCACAGGGTGCATTGATGTGCCATAAGATAAACTACCTGAGCAACTTTTGTTGGATGTAGACACCACCTCAAGCTACCACTAGGGGTGAGAGCAATGCCTGAGCCATCACCAGCCACTATTTATATATACAGAATCCATGGTCCCTGAGCCATCACCAGTTACTATTTATATATACAGAATCCATGGTCCCTGAGCCATCACCAGTTAATATCTATATATACAGAGTCTATGGTGCCCTGATTATACGTTGAATCAGGAATTAGGGCCCTGATCAAAAGCGCTTACAATATGTGATGCATTCACAGTGGTTAGTGATGGCTCAGGCACCATCTACATTTACAGGGGGAGATTTATCATCGTTTCAGGTAACACTGTTCTACTTGCCCATGGAAACCACTCAGATCTGAAAGCTAAACTCTGATTGGTAGGCATGGGTAACTATAACTGTTCTGCTTTCAGACACTACTGATAAATTTCCCCCATAGAGTCCATGATGCATGAGCCTTCACCTGCCGGTATCTATATATACAGTGTCCATGGTGCCTGATCCATCACCAGCCGAGGCATATGTATAAGCAGGCGAGGAGTCATGACTTACTGACACCTATTATATATGTGGAAACTTTTGAGTTTCTATTTCGTGTCAACGTCGATAGAAATTTTGCTTTCATTTTTCATCTATGTAATACGTGTGTTATATCCATACCCAATGTAACATAATTTTATTTATTTTTTTACTCTGCCAATAGCTGACCTGAAGAGGACAATTGCAGTTCTTCTAGACGACATCCTGGTACGCTTAGGAAAACTAGAGACCAAAATTGACTATATTGTAGTAAATGGATCATCCAGCACTAACAGCACCACTGGGAATCTGGTTCCACTCACCACGAGTAGACGTGTCAGTGCCTCTGGAAAGCGATGATATGAAGGAAATGAAATCCCTGCTCAGAGCTCATGGACTCCGCTATCACCGCTCCAGCCCCAGGAATATTTGTCGAGAGATTTAATTTGAGGACCTACTGCTGTAATGGCGGGTGTTACACACCTGTCAAGAATTATTGGCCATATTTCCTTGAATGAAAGGATATGTTTTTCTACGTGTTTGAGTTTTATTATTAGTTTTGTTCTAGATTATAAAATTTAGTACTAAGGAAAAGAGAAAATATTTTGGATCTGTTGTAAAAAAACCTATAGTTGTATATTATATTTTGCTACACAGAAGATTTTATGTTTTAAGCTAACGTTTTTTTGACCGTGTGACCCAAAGAATGTATTTATTTGCACTGTTATAACCATAGATGACTCGCTGTATTGTTTTATTTATGTCTGCTCACCAATGACAAATAAAAGAATAGAAACTGTGCATTATTGTAGAAAATTCTGAATATAAAAATCTACTAAGGAACAATGGTTGTGGATTTCAAATCTGTCATGCAAGTACAGTGCTAGAATTACTACGTTTAGAACCTCAACTTGTCGCCTGTCACGTGGTGGCTGTGTACCAGGGTGCATTGGTAGTCTGCTACTGATCAAAGTGGTCACATAAGCAGATGGCTGGTCGCGTCACTGATGTCATCATTGGTGGCCATCTAACCATTTAAGGCAGTGATGGCGAACCTTTTAGAGACCGAGTGCCCAAACTACAACCAAAATCCAGTAATTTACTGTGAAGTGCCAACGTGTCATTTTAAGCTGTAATTTATTGCTATGTGTTCTTCCACATCTTTCAATTGTATCGGCCACCTAGGGCCACCAATACAGTTGAAAGGTAGAGGAAGAATGGTGCGTCCAGCAGGATGACCTCCGAAGATAATGCAGCCCTGTCCACACCTCACTTTTCCTGCAGTTCCAATCAGCCAATGAAGTGTCGCTTTAAAATAGCGCTGAGAGCAGCATCTCATATGTTGCTTGAGACTGCAGGAAGATTTGGTGGATTTGTCCTATTTGGTCACCTCTGTCCTGTGGTGATGGCCTGAGTGCCCACAGAAAGGGCTCTGAGTGCCACCTCTGGCACCCGTGCCATAGGTTCGCCATCACTGATTTGAGGTATCTTAGAATTTCTCTTCATACTAGAGCAGAATTATCTAAGAACTAGACTGGATGCACCAAATCTGTCATTTTGAGATATTCGTCATGTCTTTAGAAACTTGCCTATCTTTATATCATACATTTGTTGGATTACTTCCAAATTCTTTAAAAGCTCCAAAGTTTTGGCATCATGTGTTGACTTGTCCACTACATCCTCCATGAGAAAATAGGCTAAAAGACTATAAATCGGTCAAACTGCAGGGGAAGTGGCTCCACCCTTCTTGAAAGAGGGCAGCAGGTGTGCCACAAAATATTTATATAAAGCTGTAAGGTTAGGCTTCCTGTTTTAAAGAGGCTTTATAGTCTAGTTCTTGTGGTGCTAAGCCCCTGTTTGCTAGATTCAAATATACTGTACATGGAATCCTAGCCAGTGATCAGGGAGACACGTACATTTACATTCTTCCATGAAAATTCATTTTCTGGATCAAAATAACCTGGGTCCAAGCTCTACCTTTTCTTTTTTTTTTTTCCCCTCCCCCTCCCTCAAAATAAAGCCACCATGGACAAGTTCTATTAAACTTTAAGTAAGTTTTATTCTAATCCTTCTGAGTCATATTTAGTGTTAGCCTGCCCTTCTGTTATCTCTTTCTGCTCTACATGGTGTAAAGCTTCTCATAGTGAGGCAGATTTCCTTAGGTCTCTTCCACGGTGCCGTATGCTTGTGCTATGGCTGGCTGAGCGTACAGCCATGTGCTGGAGAAGCAGAGGGATGATCCCTGCTCACCCCTCTCCTCTCCATAGTGCTCTCCATATGGAGCCTGGCTGTAAACGCGGAAAAGCTAGAGCATTTTCCCCATGCGCGGTAAGGTACAGTGGCACACGTGTGTGTGTGTGTGTGTGTGTACAGCGTAGTGCAGCTTGGCGCCATAGGTGTTTATGGGGATGGATAACCAGTCGTAAGTTTGTGGCCAAATATACATCCCCACAACGGCAGGGGCCTAATTGTATAAGTTTGTACCACCTATGGTCTGGCTTTCATTCCGCCACATTTCAGAGGCTAATGCTATGTCTCATTTTTCGAGTGAGGCCGAAAAAGTGTGTAAAATCATAGATGTGGTGCACTTCTAGGCCAGTTTTGGGTGAACATCGGTTTGTTTGATAAATCTGCCCCAATGTTTTTGGTTGGTTAATTTTTCTATTTTTTTTTTTGTTTATATTCATTGTTTCAAGTTGAATCGACTGAATAGGATAGGAGCAAGGGTGTGTTCAATTTACACGGTTCTATGCACTTGTGTTCATTCATCTGTTTGAATACATTAAGTGATTAATGAGGTGTTCAAAGTTTATAACATGTATACACATCCTTGTATTTGTAAAGATCTAGAGCAGACCAAACTAAAATATTGACAATATGACTTGTTTTTAAAAATCTTTCATTATTCTCATGCCGCATACTTAGTTATTTCCTGCCTAATGCTTATTCAACCACTTTTTTCTCCCCCTTTTCCTTGGTATCTTCCCTTGGTGTTTAACAATCGCATACTTGACCTCTTTATTTTTTCTGTGGGGGTTTTTGTTTACAACATCATTTTTTCAATGGGATCTGTAGAACATTTTAAAAATTCAAATCTAATTATTTTTTCATATTTGGTCATGAACAATAAGGTTTTATATGTCCCCAAAAAAAACTGTCAGGTAAATTTTTGCATTAATGAGTGTTGGGGAAATGATTTTGGCGGAAAAAACCTTATATACGTTTTTCACAAACAGATGCGCAACGGGACATGCCTGTGCGCATAAGCCCAAAACCCCCAGTGATTCCCTTTGTAGATTTTCCATATTTTAATGTTATTCATCACCTTATGCAAGTGGGGACGTAGTCGTTGTTGTTGGTGGTTTTAATTCTTCTAATGGGCCCGGATTGAGATTGCGCTCAAAGAAGCCTGGGGCCTCTGCCAACTCACTATTCCTCGGGTGCCCCACGTTGTGAGGGTGGGTCACACTTGTTTAGAGGATATGAAAGAGTCCCTATGTTGCGTACTGAAAGAGAACCCGCATGCAAAATAACCCCCCTAAACTAAATATTTTCAAAACAACTGCCATTAGAGAGTCATTGGCCTCTATCCTTCATTGTCCCTTCTACTGCCTGTACACCTAAGCAAGAGGTCCTAAAGCTGTATGTCAAATTGACCTGTGATTCCATGAAGCATAGCATATTCAAGCTGTCCACTCTAACCGATTGGCTGTGAGGCCGACAGCACACCCCCATGCAATGACTGACAGCCTGAGATAAGATTGTGATGCTGTATAAATGATGTGTTCTCCTCTCTGGTGCTGGTGGCCACGCCCCCTGCAGCCTGTGTGTGTGTATAGGAGAGATACAGCACTCCAGGGCAGCCATGTTTACAAGCGAACATGTCAGATTCATGTTAGCTGTGTCGTTCCTGTGTTAGAGAGGATGCGCAGACACACAACCATACTTTACATTACTTACACACAGACCTAGCAGGGGGAGGAGAGGGAGGGGGCACGGGCGTGACTCACTGGCCTCTGACCATGTGACCAGTCCTCATTTAACATGATAAAACTAGATGATTTTACAATGATAATGTTATAATAAACTAGATAAAGGGTGAAGATCACACATGGCGTTGTTTGGGGCCGTTTTTTGGCCGTTTTTACTAAGTGGTTTTCAAATCGTTAAAACAGCAATTGCGTTAAAAAACCGCATCCGTGTTTTTAAAAACGCATGCTTTTTTGAACGCATTGCGTTTTGTCATTTTTCATTGCGCATTTCGGAAAAACGGACAAACCGCATGCGTTTCCAAAAACGCTGCGTTTTTTAAAAACGATATGCGTTTTTAACGCCTGCGTTTTTAATACGATCGAAAACGCACTTACAAAAACGGCCCAAAAACGCCATGTGTGTCTTTCACCCAAAGTCGTGGATGGGATCCTTGTGAGCTGCTCACACGTATAGTGACAGGACAAGTGACCCAAGTCCTGATGACAGTGTCCGTTTAATCTATATCTGCTATGGATCCCACCCACTCCTGGATTTACTCTGCAATTACTGAGAAGTTTGTAATGTGTATTTTTTGATGCCGAGCGCTGTGCTGCGTATAGGCACTCTTTCGTGTGTGTGTAAAATTCCCAGCTGCCACTTTCATTCACAATTGTCAAACAAACTACACATGATATTTCATTCTGGCCTCTTTACCTAATGCTGTAGGCTCTGCCTCCAGTCGCCCTCATGTTCTCTGCAGCAATCACACAGAGATACTTTAAACAAACATTTCTCACTCGGAAACAAAAAAGAAAAAACCCAGCCTTACAGATTTTACTAATGAAGACACACCTGTGTTGTATGACAATTTCTTATAATATATCAGCGAAACAAATACTAATTTTTTTCTAATTCACCTGTATTCAACAAAAAAATACACATTTCACCAGATAATGAATAACAGAATCCAACACCCTGTCTCTAGCATTCCTGGTGTATACAATTTTGGTTTTCCCTGGGATCCAATTATCAATGTTTCTGACTATGGTCAACTTCTGTACTGCTATGTATGTATGGGTAAGGAACAACTTAGTCTCCTGGCTCTGTGGCAACACCTATCAAGTCCTGAAAGGTTAGCACAAGCTTCTGACTTTGAAGTATAAGCAAGTCATCCAAAATTTAACTAGTGGGTTTTCTGCCATGTATTATGTCATTGCTGTGGTTTTACTATAAAATTACAACTAAAGTGCAGATGTTGTACAGCCAACCAATATGAGGTCCGAGGGACCTTTGTCTTTAGGATGCAAGAGACGCTCTGTAATATATCCACCAGAGACGGATTATATCCCTGGCTTGTATGAAAACTATGAAGTGCCCGCCACACAAGGATGCTTTTTTAAACAAAACCAGCTCCTTGATAAAAGAGGTGAATCAAACTCTTGTAGACTCTCAAGTCGTGGCAAGTTTATTTAACGACCTTGGGGGACTTAAAAGGTCTGGACATCTCTTGTATAGTGTCTGAGGATTTTAGGGATGGAGTGTCCCCTCTTTTTGTTCTTTTCTACAGGTCGTAATCAAACTTGGTGGTTTGGGTGGCCAATGGCCCCTAGAGTCCTTAGCGTCCTAGGTCACATCATTAATCAATACAGTGCAACCTTATGGGCTGCCTTATGCATCCCTATACATTGCCTTGTTGAAAGTATTTGGCCTCCTATGAACTTTCTTCCTTTTGGCCACATTTCAGAACTAAACATAAAGATATAAAAGTGTAATTTTTTTTGCTGAAGAAACAACAAGTGTGACACAATTGTGAAGGAAAATACACTTTATTGGATAGTTTTAACTTTTAAAAAAATAAACAAAAGTGTGGGTCGTGGCAAATTTATATCATTTGGCCCCCTACGTTAATCAGCTGTTGTAGTTCACCAATTTTCCCACTTTCGAGTAGACTGAAAATTCCTTGCCCATTTTCTTCCTTCCCGCTCAGTGAGTTGTTTTGACCACAGACGTTTCTTTCCACAGATTCTCTTGGATTCAGGTCTGGCGTGACTTGCTGGCTCCATGCTGTCTAGGTTACTTGTGAACCCTTTTTTGCTTATTGTTTTGGATCACTTGTCCTTGTGGGAGATACATTCCATCCCAGTCTTGAAGCCTTTGCAGACTCGCAACGGTTTTCTTTCCAGAATAGTCCCTGCATGCATTGGCTCCTCCATCTTCCCATCTAGTTTTAAAAAAATTAACAAACCATCTTCCCTTGTCCCTGCTGCTAGATAATCCCCAAACCTTTGATGCTACCACCAAACAATGTGTGACTGTGGGGATGGTGTGTTCAGGTTATGAGGCATCTTGGGATGTTGAACCATGACAGGACCGCTCTTATTCTTGTGGTTCGCTATGATCACGGGCCACGTCAAATTTCATATCAGAAAGTATATAAAATGTCAGTTCGCCTCCACTTACAATAACCATGTTGGCCCCACTATTGAATTCAGCGGTGGTGCACGCACCAGATCTGTTGGTGCTCCACATCACAATCACACGCAAAAAAGTAAAGGTTTGCAAAACACATTGGTACTTTGTGTAAAGAAAGCTTGTTCCTTATCATAGCTGCAGGTGCCATCAAAAAATGATAAAACAACATGGATCTACTGTTTCGTGCTGATTCTGTCTTGATTCTCATCGTCAAGTATCACAGAGACCTGCTGTGTGTTCCTTGGTCTGCATGATGCTTGGCCTGAGACCTATCACATAGCAGTGAGTAATTACAACTATTTACAACACATTGGATTATACTTATCATCAGTCAGTTAGGTACACAGTGGATCATTCAGAAAAGATCCCTCACTGACACTTCTGGAGGAGTTTTTGCTGCTGAGTAGAGGGTAGATATGCCATACATGGCGTTGTTTCGACGTCGACTCACTAAACTCAAGTTTGGTTTGGCCGTTTTTTTGAGCAGATCGTTTAAAACCGCATCCGTTTTTGTCCGTTTTTTAATTGCACAATTTGGACAACCAGACAAAAACCATGCAGTTTTCAAAAAACGGATGCGTTTTGTTTACACGGACTGCTCAAAAACGTGCCCAAAAACGGTGTTCCAAACGCCATGTGTGGCATCGCCCAAGGGCCAAATAATGTGCAAGCACAATTGCAAAAACACCCCACTATCTCAGTTTATATTTTTTTACAAAGTTTAGATATACTCCAAAACACTTTAATCTTTTTTCCATTTTACAATTGTGTCCCACTTGTTGATGTTCTTCACCAAAAAAATACAATTTCATATCTTTTGTTTGATGTCTGAATTGTTGGGCAAAACGCAGAAAAGTTCCAGGGGTTGAACTTTTGCAAGGCAATGTAACTGGAAGGAATGTTCGTGCTATGCACAACCATTAATATTATCAATTACCCCTTTATATACACGCCTCACACACTTCCCTTATTTTATTTGATGGCATCTCCTTGGTTTCATCGGCTGCTATGAAGCCTTAACATAACATGTGAATAATGTTACATGAGTGTGTGCACACTCGTAACAAACTCATACACACGCACTATTCTCTGTGTGATATATAGTCACTGTGCACCTGTGTACTTTTTCGCCGGGACCAGTGGTTATCCACAGGAAGGAAACAATTGAACTCCTGTTGAAATACAGCAGCTCCAGAATCACGAAGAAGTGCATACAAAAAGTATATAGAAAATTGTAAATAAACTTTCACTACAACCAACATACAAATTTGCTGGAATGAGTGGACACCTCTTTAGAGAAATTAGCTTCCAGGCTCCCCATGACATCCTGTTACATGTAAAAAGTTCGTTCTAAAGTTTCCACATAAACTTCCCTTTAGTGGACTTCTAATATTTACTTCTTCTAGTAATATTAGGCAGTAACAAACAGAAAACTTTCATTCTAACAAATCCCTCCATAAATACTACAAGTCTGAGTCATCAAGGAAAATCGCGTCATTCTTTTAGAAAATAAAAAAACAACCATATTTTTTCTGCATACTGTGTCGATTTATAATAATGGGTATTTTTAACAAAGTAGGTTTCAATTGTGCCCTACCTATGGTGGCTGATGATTATGGCTGGACCAAGTCCCTGTTCCAAATAATGTGGACGTCTGTAAGGGACACACCTTAATTAGCAACCATTAAAATTTTATTCTAATTTTTCCGGCTCAGGCACCAGAGAAATAAACATTAGCATGCAAGGTTTACTAAAATAACATGTTTTGGAGGTTGACAGGTTCGGTTAATTCTGGACGTTGGATCAATTAGTTCACATTTAAAATGTTCACAAAAACAAATGACATAGAACCATCCTAACACCGTGAAATGGCATATAAGTAAGCAAGCCATTCATCTCAAACAGAAAAATATGCGATTAGTGAAATGTCAAATCATAAACCTATTCTGGATCTCCCAACAGCAAATAAGCCAAGTTTCTTATCATATAATGAGGGAGAAAGTGTACAAACAAGTACATACAAACAAGGACTACGAGAGGACACACTAGGGCAGTGGGCGAACGATGCACTCGTGCTCAGATTGGCACTCGGTGAGCCTCTCGTTGGCACCTGCGTCTCCCAGACAGAGTTTTGCAAGACATGGCATCTTCCTGCACGTCTCAGGCAGTCCGAGTAGTGCCCTGCTATTTGTAAGTGACCCATCCTTTGCTTGATTGGTCCTTCCAGATAGTAGAGTGAAAAAGGTGTGTAACACGTCGGATTGGAGCCCCAAACATTGTTGGTAGAAATATAGTTTGGTTACTGCCTAAATTGCCGTTGTTGGCACTTTGTGAAAAGCTAGTTTTTTTGGGTCTCTTTTGGGCACTCGATCTCTAAAAGGTTCGCCATCACTTCACCTAGGGAAAGCGCTGAGAGAGGGTTATGGTATGTACACAGGGAGAAACACTAGAGGGAGACACCAAAGGGAAAAGAAAGGGAAACTAAGCCTCAAGGTAGGAATAATGTGATCTCCTCAGGAGAGGTTACAGTGTGGACCAAACCACCAAGGCCCCAAAATTCATAGAGCTGTCGGAAATCATCTGAGGTGACCAAATCAGAGTATAACTTAAAATTTTGTTGTCACCAGTACGATCTGGTTCTTATCTGCTTCACTCAACATACATATGATTTTAGGCCTCCAATTGCACTTGTGCCGCTCTAGTGGGCTTACCTAATACTCCAGATTCTGGCTATAATCTGGTGCCATGTAGCCGAAAGAACAGTGGTGGCTTACTTACTAAGGTCCGTGGATCACTTTCGGTCAAACTGTTCGTAGTTTTTCGAGATTTGTGAAGCTTTGTGACAGGTATTTAACAGTGCTGCGCTGGTATTGGTGGTGGCACACAGACCGATTTTTGGGGCAGCTGCTGCTTGCGACTTTCATGCGAAAGAAATCGGGGGTGAGGGCTTGCCATTGGATGACCCTAGGAGTCTTAAAAATATAAAAATACAACGTCGCAAAAATTGACACATCCACACTGTGTACACCAACAGTAATGAAAAATGTATTGTTAGAAATTTGTGCAGTGAGTGGTGTCTTTCTTTCGATGACAGCTTTATGGCATTAAAGGGTTCCCACCAACCAGGTGGCCCTATCCATAGAACCACAGGATTAGTATGACGGCATTTGGAGAGGAATAACTGGTGTCTTTAACCTTCGCCATACATACGTTTCCGTTAAAATGTCATCATTGCTGTGCCACAGGAAGTGGAAAAATTGCTCATATAATGGGCACTGTACTTAACTCTATTCATCTATTCAACTCTATGTTTGGTGTACATGAAGTAACAACTGTAGTTCTCTTGGGTGGTTGCAGGTCTCTTCCATAAGTCCCAGATAATTTCACTGTTATTACACTAATCAGCATTTCAAGAGAACCCCCGTCAGCAAAAATCAACCCCTCAAACTAAATATATTTTCACAAACTGCCATTAGTAGGCATTGCCTCATACCCTTCATGTCCCTCTACATGCCTTAACCAAGCAATGCAGGTCTAAGGCTGTTATGCCAAATGACCTGTGAATGTCCCAATGATCATTAGCATATTCAAGCTGTCCACCACCTTATTCATGATGGGAGGAACATGCCACACCCCGGTGCTGACTGACAGCCTGTATACATGATGTGCTTTCCTGGGTGCTGGCACCCTGCAGTCTGTGTGTGGTATAGGAAGATACAACCGCATCCAGCTCAGCCATGTTATGCAGAACATTCAGCGTAACATGTGTAGCTTATGCTGTGTCTCTGTGTATTAGGAGGATGCAGCAATGTCCGCAAATGCAGCACAGACCACTATGAAGTTCTACTAACTTACTAACACTTCAGCCGGCCCACTTTATTAGGTACACAAACATCCTGTCAACTGTTCTCGTTCGCAACACTTAATTTCTAATCGCTCATCACATGGGCGCAACTCAGTGCAATTTAGGCCATGTAGACATTGGTCCAGACAATCCAGTGGCGCAGTTCTGTTGGCGGAATATGACTTGTTGATGCCAGAGGCAGAGGAGAATGGGCTCACTGGTTCGAGCGATAGAATAACCAGTGACTCAATCGCCACCGCCTTACAACCAATGTAACAGAAGAGCATCTCTGTGAACGCACACGTACGTCGAACTTTGAGGCAGATGACTACAGCACATGACGACCACACCGGGTTGCACCCTTCTTCAGCTAAGTAACAGGAAACTGAGGTACATTTGCACAATCTCATCGATATGGACAGTAAAGATTGGAAACGTTGCCTGTTCTGATGAGTCCTCGATTTCTGCTGCGACTTCTGATGTAGGGTCATACTTTGGCGTCACAACATGAAGCATGGATCCATCCTGCTGTGTATCAACGGTTCAGCTGGTGGTGGTGGTGTCATGGGGGTGGGAATATTTTTCTTGGCCCTTTTGGCCCCTTGGTACCCAATTGAGCATCGTTGCAATGCCACAGCCTACCTGAGTCTTGCTGCTGACCATGTCCATCCCTTTTATGACGCACAAGTACCCAACTCTGATGGCTCACTTCAGCAGGATACTGGCATGTCAGAAACTGAATCATCTCCGACGGTTGCTTTGAACATGACAATGGTTTCACTGTACTCAAATGGCCTCCACGAGTCCACCAGATCCAATCCAATAGAGCATCTTTGGGATGTGGTTGAACGGGAGATCGGCATCATGGATGTGCAGCCGACAAATCGCGGTCAACTGTGTGAATGCCATCATGTCAATATGGCCCACAATCTCTGAGGAAATTCTTCCAGCACCTGTTGAATCTATGCCATGAAGAATTGAGGTAGTGCTGAAGGCAAGGGGGGTCCCAACCCGTACTTAGCATGGTGTACCTAATAAAGTGACCGGTGAGTGTCATACATGAGCAGGGGGTGTATGAAGGGGGTCACAGGGGACATCACTGCCTCTTACCATGTGACATCTAATTTACATAATCAAGAATATTATTTACAATGATTGTGTATTAATTAAGAGAGAAAGGCGGGGATGGATCCATGTGAGCTGCTCCAACAAGTATTCGTGACAGACCGTGACAGACCTGATGAAGGTTGTCCTTTTCCAGATATAATTCCATCCTGGTCTCTATCATACAACCGTAAATCTTTCTGATAGGTCAATGCTTCTCACGAATAGCTTCTCATTGTGTCATTCTGCAGTGCTCTCTGCCTCCTGCCCCTCCCCGCATTAACAAGACCAGCTCAAAGTCGTACTTTCTGCCGTCAAGCCGCAATTTTGCAGAGACTTACCTTTTACAGGCTAGAGCAGGTCTTTATCCGAGTGTGAAGGCAATAGCATTGCTGACTGAGTGGTTATAGGTGAGTTAGAGATCTGAGAGTGTCATTGTTTTTATAGCCATCTCATGGTCTGATCTCGCATCTCTGACTGTCTCATTTCTTTCTTTTCCTACGTGTCAGATACAGTAAGATGTTCGAAGCTAAATTAAAAGTGTAGATAAACCCTTACCCTGATAATCTCAACCACATTGTCAGCACACACAATAGAGGGATCATAATGTGTCTTCTTAGAGGGTTTCCCACCCACACTGTGGAATTTTACAATGACTCACGAGATACACCAATAAAATTAAAAATTGAAAAGTAAGGGGATTAAAATTTATTTTTTAGATGTAACCTCACTAGGGGATCTAAATTTGATAATTTCTTTAATGGGAAAACCCCTTTTACTAAAGACCAACGTATCTACAACTGGTACTTTAAAAAAGGAAACCTACACCATTTAGAATTGCAGGGGAGCGCAAGCGGTAGCTCAGGCTGAGCTGTCCGGGCCTTACTTTCGGTAGTGTTATAAACCACGGTTTTAACACTTTTTAAAACTTTAGAGCATAAGGGCTTTGGCGCTGCGCAACGACCGCGCGCGTGCAACTTCTCCATCCGCTATTTCCTATGTAGGCCGCGCACGATCGTGCGCTATGCAGCTCGAAGCGTCTTCTGCTCTACAGTTTAAAAGGTGTTAAAACCGCGATACCTCGGTTTATACACAAACAAAAGTAAGTACCGGGCACCATCACCCTGAGCTGGTGGCTCGTTAGGCTTACAGCTACCCCTGCCATTCGAAAGTGCGGAGGTTTCCTTAAGAATATCGGGGGAATTACAATCCGGAGAGATCGGGAATTACAATCCGGCCGGTGCGTTAAGGGGCCAGAGCGTGGAGAGAGTGGGCGTGTGCTCTCTTCGAGTACCCCGCAGGGAGCAAGGGAAGCTCACAGCTGGGGGGATGGGGGTTGAGGGGATGGGGTTGTGCTTGTGTGCATAACTTAAAAAAAAGCCAGGAAACCTCCGTCTGTCTTACACAGTTTTCATATTTCAACTTGCAAGTGGTGTCCACACAGGATATTTTACTTGCTGGGCCCTCGACTGGCACAAAACTGATCCTGCATTCACACTGTGTTAGGCCCCTTCCCACACTTGCGTTTCTCACAGGCGTTTTCTGCGCATGCCTTTTGACGCACAGCACTTGCATTGCACTCTGACCAATTGTAATCATGCTTTTTCAGACTGCATTTTTTTTCACGCACAAATCCACTTTGTTTTAAAACGCGCGTTTAATCTCGCCATGCGCTTACTTTTGGCAAGTCCAAACGTGAAAACGCACCATACAAGGTCCTATTGAAGGCCCCAAAAACGCATTGCACATGAGAACACATGCAAGTGCGACACAAGCGTCATTGCCAAGGAAAAGATAGAGCTCAGCCCGGAGTCCTTTTCACTGAGAACTGAAAAAACTCTTGACTGAAAACTGATGAAATCCTGATGAAAAATGTTCAGTTTTTTACTTGACCAAAACCCGGCCCTGATCGGATCCCTGACAACTCTGAAACGGGGAGGTACGCCAACGGCAATGGTGGAAGGTTGCGCTTAAAACTGTGTGAGAGGGGTGAGAGGGTGCCGTCGAAAAAGACACCAAGGCGCAGTAGAAAGGAATGAACGGCGACACACATTGCCAACACAGAGGACACAGAGAATTATGTGATGTGTGGCAAGACATAACACAGGGCCGATAAGTCAGTGTTACGAAAATTCTTGCCACTTATACAAACTTTTACAAGTGTTTGAAGTTTTTCTTAAAGGTAAGGCAATTTATAACCAGTTTACCATGTTTTTGGATCCCTTAAACATGCCGAGGAACGTTTTCCAGATGGATGGAATTCCCAAATTAACCACAAGATGGCCACCGGTGAAGCTGTAAAACAGGAGAATGCTAAACACTAAGCCCGTTCCACACTTGCGAGTGGTGAGCGAATGAACTCGCATCACCTGCAACGCAGTTGGCGGAACGCACGGCCCGACGCTGCACCGCGGGGCACTCATCAGGTCCAGTTTCACTCCCGCGGTGCAGCGTTCGGCCCGGTGCGTTCCCGGCAGCTGCGTTGCGAGTGTGGTGCGCGTTGCCTCGCATCATACTCCCCGTGTGGAACGGGCCTAAGAACTGGCTTAGGAAATCCATCCTTTCGGTGCATGCTCATCGCTCAGATCTGGGTGTATGTCCCTCCAAACCCCCCAAATCTGACATGTGTAACTATAATTTGTTTAGACTTTGGAACGCGTTAACATGCCAGATATTTTTCAGATTGTCCCCCCCCCCCCCCCCCCGGGCAAATGGTACTTCATTTACTTGTAAAATTTAAGTTATGTGTTTGCGTTACATCTGAAAATAAAATGAAAATCTGGCAAAAGTAAAAAAAATTCTTCATTTGTTCAAAGTTTGACATGTTCAGTTTTTCCAGACAGATAGTTAACCCCTTCCCACCGAGGCCTTTTTTCGTTTTTGCATTTTCATTTTTCACTCCCCACCTTCACAAACATATTTTTTAAAGTTTTCCATTAATAAGCTGTGATGGGGTTTTTTCTGCAAACAAATTGCACTCAGATTGATGCACAATTTCACAGGCAGTGACATGTTGAAAAAACGCATTTGGGGGGGGCGCCGTTTTTTGGGGGTTGGATTTTACGGATTTACTGTTCTCCCTAATGACAAGTCTATCTATTCTTTGATTCGGTACGATCAAAGCATACACATTGTAGGTTGGTTATAATGTTTTCATACATTACAAAAATTAAAACCTGTATCAAGTTTTTTGGGGGATTTTTCCATCGTCTGGTGCGAATAACTTTTTTTTTTTATACTTTGGTTTACTAGCTTGGGAGGTGTCGTTTTTTGCGGCTTTTGATTACGTTTACAATGGTATCATTTTTAGGACTGTACTACCTTTTGATCACTTTTTATAGAATTTACATTTTTTTTTTTAAATGGGAAACAAGTACATTTTCGACGGCGGGCGCTATGTTCTTTCGGGTTTAAACTCAGGGAAAACCGTTAATTTTTGATAGATTGTTCATTTTCGATTCCGTCTATATCTAATGTTTTTATGATTTTTACTGTTTAATTGTAATTTTCTCAGTTCCGAAGGCAAGGGTGTGATTTGATTTTTATGTTTTGGTATAATATTTTTTTTCCTTTTTTAATTTTTATTTTTACTATTTTTCAGACTCCCAAGGTACTTTTCTTTTCTATCTTCGTGAGGGCTATACCAAATAACACATTCTGTAATTCCTGTTATGAACAAAAGTCCAGCATTTAACGATATAATTCCAACCTTCCTCTCAGTCCGCTGTACACAATTCCAGTTTGTCCCTGTTTACGACCCTTTATCTTCTGACTTGGTTCGGCGGCCTCTTGTCTGACCTTGAGTTGATCTCTTTCTGCTCCCTGCAAGGGCCGACTTTGCATTTTAGGACGACTCACACCCTCCTGACGGCAAAACTACAGCCTAGCTATCATCTCTGATCTATCGCATCTCTCATTCTAGTGTAAGACAGTATACATGTGTCAGAAGCTAAATTAAAGTGTATATAAACCTGTACCTGATAATCTAACCATATTGTCAGCACAACGCAGCTAATGACTAGAGGAGATATGGAGCTAAAACAGCTATAAAACTGCGTAAATTGTTAAGTAAAGGGGTTAAAAATTAATCTTTAAATGTGTAAACCACTATGGCTTTAAAATTTGAATTCCTTGTGTGGACAAATCCCTTTAACAATTAAATTTCCCGCTAAATCTAATCCATAGTGAGCATTTGCTACCATCCCACTGCTCAAAGCATTGTTTACAACCTGGATGACATCATGGCTGCCGTTGAGGAGTTAAGTATATTTATTTTTTGTTGACACAAGTGATTCATTTCCTGCAGAATCTCAGTTGTGATTGGTTGGCACTCAGCAAGCTTTGGAATGGTCCTCTGTCAAAATCCATAAATAAGAGCTCATTTCAAGGATCGGGCCTTTTGTCTGTGTCTTAGCTTTTTGTCATCTATTAGTGTCTCCACTCTTAAGATTTTTTTTCAGAAAGATACAGTTCTCACACGGACTGCCTGTGGGAGCTGACCTTTCTCTTCTGAAACAACTGTCAGCTTTCTGACCCTGGTCGCGGCTGAGTCATTTCCGACTTCTGCTTCACAGCAGAATCATCTCCACAGCCAACCAAATCCTTGCCTTGGTGGCTGCAGTAAAGGCCGTTCTAGCTGTTACTTGCTGCTGTGTGGACTGTGTCTGCCATTAAAAATTTTGCTGTCCTGTGTATCCCTGGCCTGCTGCTACCATCACGTTCACCATCTTCCGAGGATCCCCTTACGACACACACATCAGGAGTGCCACAGGTGGATCCCGTTAATAACTTGCCAGCATCCACCTTTTGCTTTTTTACTGGCCTCCTGTATGCGTGGGTGAGACTGTTCCCGGTGGACAAGCACCGTAACACATTCTGGTGCTAGAACGTGCACTTCAGTCAATCCAATCCGACCTAGGGCCTGTAAGGTTACAACTGCATTTTATTGTCCCTCTTTCAACGGCTCTGAACTGGGAATTCAGATGGGGCTAAAAGTATCCATCAAGTGTGAGTTTAATCATCATGCCGGCGCCTGGAGGAGGTAGGTGAAACCACAAATAGACTAGCCCCACTCTGACTCCCTCTTCGTAGCAAACCTAGTTAGAGGGGTGTCCATTTTACAACAACTAATTGGTATGGTTGTCCTAAGGAAAAGTTATCGTATATACCATAGAGTGAGTATAAACCGACCCAAGTATAATTTTTGTGGCTGAAAACTCGCTATACACGTCCTTATATACGCGAGTATAAGCCGAACTAATTTTAACCCAAAAATTGGGATAACCTATTGACTCGAGTTAAGCCTAGGGTGGGAATGCATTGGTCCCTGCCTCCCCAGTTATAGCCATCCCCTGCCCCCTTGTATCTAGCCCAGCGCCTGGCCCCCAGTATATACCATCAGCCTATGTCATCCAGTATATAGCCCCCTGCCCCCTAGTATATAGCCAGCACCCAAGTGTGACTAGAGTAGTTAGAATGAACAACACTGTGGCCCCTAAGCAAACTATAGATAAATACTACAGCCACACGTATTGTTCTATAACTTTCAATGTGTTTAAAGGACATTTATCAAAGAACTCATTTTTCTCGCTGTTCCCAGACTTTTATTTTTTTTAACAAAAAGCAACATAAAAAAAAAATGTACATTGGTTTTGATTGTGTTGGACATTTTAAAAGAATGTGGGGTCCTGCAGAATAGAGCTAGGGCAGAGGGTCGTCCTGTGTATGGAGCTCACCCGTTTCGTTAACAAAATAGTAAAAGCAAATTCACTTTGGTGTCACTGTCTGCACATATAAAGCTTAAAAGCGAAGCTATTGCTGAATTGTGGAACTTGGTATTAGAGAATGTATTCATGAATTTTTAGTGCTGCTAAGGCCAACCTTGTATGGAAAAACACCGTTTTGGCATTGTGTTGACTTGTCCACTACATCCTCCATGAGAAATTAGGCTAAAAGAGTATAAATCTGTCAAACTGCAGGAGAAGTGGCTCCACACTTCTCGAAAGAGGGCAGCAGGTGTGCCACAAAATATTTATATAAAGCTGTAGGGTTAGGCTTCCTGTTTTAAGGAAGCTTTATACAGGCAGTCCCCGGGTTACATACAAGATAGGGTCTGTAGGTTTGTTCTTAAGTTGAGTTTGTATGTAAGTCCTAACTGTATACTTTATTATTGTAATCCCAGTCACAATTTTTTGGTCTCTGTGACAATTGGATTTAAAAAATGTTTCATTGTCATAAGAACCAGGATTAACAATAAAGCTTCATTGCAGACACCATTGATAACTGTTATAGCTGTTTATTGTAGCCTAGGACTAAAGTACAGTAAATTACCAAAATCCAGAGGTCCGTTTGTTACTAGGGGTTGTCTGTAAGTCAGGTGTTCTTAAGTAGGGGACCGCCTGTAGTCTAGTTCTTTTATGCTTCTAATAAAGAGTCTTGTGGTGCGAAGCCCCTGTGTGCTAGATTCGGATATACTGTACCATGGTATCATAGCCAGTGATCAGGGAGGCATGCACTTTTACATTCTTCCATGCAAATTAATTTTTTTTTTACATCAATTTTTTTCAATGGATCTGTAGAACATTTTAAAAATTCAAATCTTAAATTATTTTTTCATATTTGGATCATGAACAATAATAGAGGTTTATATGTCCACAAAAAAAAACTGTCAGGTATTTTGCATTAATGATGTTGGGGAAATGATTTTGCGGAAAAAAACCTTTATACGTTTTCAACAGATGCGCAACGGACATGCCTGTGCGCATTAGCCCAAAACCCCCCAGTGAATTCCACTTGTGTAGATTTTCCATACTTTTTAATGTATATTCAGCACCTGATGCAAGTGGGGACAGTAGGCGTTGGTATGTTGGTGGTTTTATTCTTCTAATGGGCCCAATTGAGATTGCGTCTCAGAAGCTGGGCCTCTGCCAACTCACTATTCCTGGGTGCAGTTGTGAGGGTGGTCACACTTGTTTAGAGGATATGGAAAGAGTCCCTATGTTGCGTACTTAAAGAGAACCCGTCATGCAAAATAACCCCCCTAAACTAAATATATTTTCATAAACTGCCATTAGAGAGCATTGCCTCTATCCCTTCATTGTTTTCATTGCGCAATTTCGGAAAAACGGACAAAACCGCATGCGTTTTCAAAAAACGCATGCGTTTTTAAAAAACGGATGCGTTTTTTAACGCATGCGTTTTTAACGATCTGAAAACGCACTTAGCAAAAACGGCCCAAAAACGCCATGTGTGTCTTCACCCAAAGGCTGGGATGGGATCCTTGTGAGCTGCTCCAACAGGTAGTAGTGACAGGACAAGTGACACAGACCTGATGACAGGTGTCCTTTAAATCTATATCTGCTATGGAGCCCACCCACTCCTGGATTTACTGCAAATTACTGAGAATTTGTAATGTGTATTTTTTGATGCCGGAGCTGTGCTGCGTATAGGCACTCTCATTCTGTGTGTGTAAAATTCCCAGCTGCCACTTTCTATTCACATTGTCCACTACACATGAGTATTTCATTCTGGCATCTTACCTAATGCTGTAGGCTCTCTGCCAGTCTCATGCTCTGCCAGCATCACACAGAGATATCTTTAAACAAACATTTACTCGGAAAACAAAAAAAAAAAACCCAGCCTGCACAGATTTTACTGAAATGAAGACACACCTGGGTTGTATAGACAAGATTCTTAAATATATACAGGAAACAAAATAACTAATTTTCTAATTCACTGTTATTAACAAAAAATACAGCATTTCACAGATAATAATAACAGTAATTCCACCCTGTCTCTATCAGTCCTGGTGTATACAATTTTGGTTTCCCTGGGATCCAATTATAAATGTTCTGACTATGGTAAACTATCTGTACTGATATGTATGTATGGGTAAGGAACAACTTAGTCTCCTGGGACTAGTTGGCACCCTATCAAGTCCCTGAATGTTAGCAACATAGCTTCTGACTTTGAAGTATAAGCAAGTCATCCAAAATATTAACAGTGGGTTTCTGCCATGTATTATTGCTGTGGTTTTACTATAAAATTACAACGAAAGCAGATGTTAGGACAGCCACCAATATGAGTCCAGAGGGACCTTTTCTTAGGATAGCAAAGAAGCTCTGTAAATAATCCACCAGAGACGGATTATATCCCTGGGCTGTATGAAAACTGAGTGCCCCACACAAGGATGCTTTTTTAAACCAAGCTCCTTGAGAAAAGAGGTGAATCACTCTTGTAGACTCTCAGTCGTGCAGTTTAACGACCTTTGGGGGACATTAAAAGGTCCTGGAATGGCTCTTGTATATATGTCTGAGGATTTTAGGGATGGAGGTCCCTCTTTTTGTTCTTTCTACAGGTCAGTATCAAACTTGGTGGTTTGGGTGGCCAATGGCCCCTAGAGTCCTTGCGTCCTAGGCACATCATTAAATCAGATACAGTGCACCTTTATGGGCCTGCCTTATGCAACCCCATATACATTGCCTTGTGAAAGTATTTGGCCTCCTTGAACTTTTCTTCCTTTTGCCACATTTCAGGCAATAAACATAAAGATATAAAATTGTAATTTTTTTGCTGAAGAAACAACAAGTGGGACACAATTGTGAAGTGAAAATACATTTATTGGATATTTTAAACTTTTAAAAAAAATAAACTGAAAAGTGGGGCGTGCAATATTATATCATTTGGCCCCCTTACGTTAATACTTTGTAGTGCCACCAATTTTCCACTTCGAGAGACTGAAATTCTTGCCCATTCTTCCTTCCAGCTCAGTGAGTGTTTGTGAACAGCAGTTTCTTTCCACAGATTCTCTTGGATTCAGGTCTGGACTGTGACTCGGCCATTCTGGATATGGTTACTTGTGAACCTTTTTTGCTTTATGTTTGGGATCATTGTCTTGTTGGGAGATACATATCCATCCCAGTCTGAAGCCTTTTGCAGACTCCAACAGGTTTTCTTCCAGAATAGTCCTGCATTTGGCTCCATCCATCTTCCCATCTATTTTAACCATCTTCCCTGTCCCTGCTGAAGATAATCCCAAACCTTGATGCTACCACCACCATGTGTGACTGTGGGGATGGTGTGTTCAGGGTGATGAGCATTCTTGGGATGTTGAACCATTACAGGACACAGCTCTTATTCTTTGGGTCGCTATGATCACAGGGCCATCAAATTTATATAGAAAGTAATAAAAATGTCCAGTTCGCTCACTCAATAACCTATGTTGGCCCCCAATAGTGAATTCATGCGGTGGTGCACGCTACCAGATGTTTGGCTCCACAATCACATACAGCAAAAAAGTAAAGGTTTGCAAACACATTGGTACTGTGTAAAGAAAGCTTGTTCCTTATCATAGCTGCAGGTGCATCAAAAAAGGATAAAAACACTGGATCGACGTGTTTCGATGCTGATGTGTCTTGATCTCTACGTCAAGTATCACAGACCTGCCTGGTGTGTTCCTTGGTCTGCATGATGCTTGGCCTGAGACTATCACAGAGCAGGAGTAATTACACATTTTACACACAGGTGGATTATACTTATCATCAGTCAGTTAGGACAACAGTGGATCATTCAGAGATCCTCACTGAACTTCTGGAGGGAGTTTGCTGCTGAGAGTAAGGGTGATGCCATACATGGCGTTTTGAACACGTTTTTGGGCCGTTTTTGAGCAGTCCGTTAAAAAACGCATCCGTTTTTGTCCGTTTTTAATTGCACAAATTTGGAAAACCAGACAAAAACGCATGCATTTTCAAAAAACGGATGCGTTTTTTAACGGACTGCTCAAAAACGGCCCAAAAA
>CM033645.1:177614558-177645306 GCA_019512145.1 Engystomops pustulosus | reverse complement strand
CCGTTTTTAATTGCGCAAATTTGGAAAACCGGACAAATACGCATGCATTTTCAAAAAACGGATGCTTTTTTTTAACACATGCGTTTTTTAACGGACTGCTTTAAAATGGGCCAAAAACGTGTTCAAAATGCCATGTATTTGGCATCACCCTAAAGGGGCCAAATAATATTGCACGCCCCACTATTCAGTTTATTATTTTTTTACAAAAGTTTAAGATATCCAAAACAACTTTTTTCCATTTTACAGTTGTGCCCCACTTGTTGATTCTTCATCAAAAAAATTACAATTTCATATCTTTATGTTTGATGTCTAAAATGTGGCAAAACGCAGAAAAGTTCAAGGGGGCCGAATACTTTTGCAAGGCATTGTAACTGGAAGGAATGCGGGCTATGCACACATTTAATATTATACATTACCCTTTATACTGCCTCACACACATCCCCTATTTTATTGGACATCTCCTTGGTTTCATCAGCTGCTATGAAGCCTTAACAGAACAATGTAGATAATGTTACCATGATTGTGCACGACTCGTTATAACACACAGCACTAATTACTCTGTGTGATATAGTGCACTGTGCACCTGTGTGACTTCGCCAGGGACCAGTGGTTATCCACAGGAAGGAAACAATGAAGCTTCCTGTTGAATAACAGCAAGCAGAGATCACGAGGAATTGATACAAAAAGTATATTAGAAAATTGTATAACTTTTCACTACACAAACAATACAAATTTGCTGGAATGAGTGGACAGCCTCTTTTAGAGAAAATTAGCTGTCCAGCCGTCATGACATCCTGTTTACATGTAAAAGACAGTTCAGTTCTAAAGTTTCCACATAAAACTTCCCTTTTAGTGGACTTCTAATATTTACTTCTCAGTAAATATTAGGCAATACAAACAGAACTTTCATTCTAACAATAATCCTCATAATACTACAATTCTGAAGCATCAGGAAAATAGTCATTCTTTTAGAAAATAAAAAAACACCATATTTTTATGCATATGGGTCGATTTATAAGTAAATGGGCTATTTTTAACAAAGTATTTATTGCCCTACCTGATGGTGCTGATGATTGGCTGTTACCAATCCCTGTGTCAAATATGTGACTCTGTAAGGACACACCTGAATTAGCAACATAAATTTATTCCTAATTTTCCGGCTCAGGCACCAGAGAAATAGAACATTAGCATGCAAGTATTTACTAAAATAACATGTTGTGGAGGTGACAGGTTCTGTTAGATCTGGACGTGGTATCAATTAGTTCACATTTAAAATGTTCAAAACAAATGACAAATAGACCATCCTACACACAGTGAAATGGCATATAAGTAGACAATGCCATTCATCTCAAACAATGATGAGATTTAGTTGAAATGTCAAATCATAAACCTATGTATGGATACTCCCAAACAGCAAATAAGACCAAGTTCTTATCATATAAGGAGGGAGAACAAGTGGTAGCAAACAAGTAACAATACAAGACAAGGAACGAGAGGACACACTAGGGCAGTGGTGGCGAACCTATGGCACTAGTGCCAGAGATGGCACTCGGAGGCCTCTCTGTGGGCACACGGGCTGTCTCCCAGATACAGAGTTTGCCAGACATGGCATCTTCCTGCAGTCTCAGGCAGTCCGAGTAGTGCCCTGCTATTTGAAAGTGACCCATCCTGTGCTGATTGGTCCTGTCCGAAGAGAGTGAAAAGGTGTGGACACGGTCGGATTGGAGCCCCAAAATTTTTGGTAGAAATAAGTTTGTTACTGCCTAAATTGCCGTGTTGGCACTTTGTGAAAAGCTAGTTTTTTTGGGGTCTCATTTTGGGCACTCGATCTCTAAAAGGTTCGCCATCACTGCACTAGGGAAAGCATGCGAGAGAGGGTTATGGTATGTACAAAGGGAGAAACACTAGAGGGAGACACCAAAGGGAAAAGAAGGGAAAACTAAGCACTCAAGGTAGGAAATAATGTGATCTCCTCAGGAGAGGCTACAAGTGGGACTCAACAACAACCAAGGCCCCAAAATTCATAGAGCTTCGGAAATCAATCTGAGGTGACCAAATCAGAGTATAACTTAAAATTTTTTGGTCCACCATACGATCCGTGGTTCTTATCTGCTTCACCACATAATATGATTTAAGGCCTCAATGCATTGGGCTCTAGTGAGGCTTACTAAGACTTCCAGATTCTGGCTATAATCTGCCATGTAGCCGAAAGACAGTGGGGCTTACTTACTAAGGGTCGTGGATTGCACTTTCGTCAAACTGTTCGTAGTTTTCGAGATTTGTGAAGCTTTGACAGGTATTTAACAGGTGTCTGCGCTGGGATTGTGTGGCACACGACCGATTTTTGGTGCAGCTGCGCTGACTTTCATGCAAAAGAAATCGGGGGTGAGGGCGTGCCATCGGATGACCCTAGGGAGTCTTAAAAATAGTAAAAAATAAAACGTCGCAAAAAATGACAACATCCACAGCTGTGTACACCAAAGTATGAAAAAGTATTGTAAAATTTGTGCAGTGAGTGGTGTCTTTTCTTCGGGATGACAGCTTTATGGGCCATTAAAGGGGCTTTCCCACCAAACCAGGTAGGCCCTATCCATAGGAACCACAGGATTAGTATGACCGAGCATTTGAGAGGAATTACACTGGTGTTCTTTACCTCCGCCATACATACGTTGTCCGTTAAAATGTAATCATTGCTGTGCCACCGGAAGTGGAAAAATTGCTTCATATAATGTGACATGTACTTAACTCTATACATCTATTCAACTCTATGTATTGTGTACACTGGAGTAACAACTGTAGTCTTCTTGTGTGGTTTGCAGGTCTCTCCATAAGTCTACTAGATGAAGTTCACTGTTATTAACAATAATACAGCATTTCAAGAGAACCCGTCAGGCAAAATAACCCCCCTAAACTAAATATATTTTCACAAACTTCCATTAGAGAGCATTGCCTCAATCCCTTCATTGTCCCTCTACATGCCTGTAAACTTAAGCATTGAGGTCCTAAAGCTGTATGCAAATGACCTGTGAAATGTCCAATGAAGCATTAGCATATTCAAGCTGTCCACCTTATTCATGAGTGGGAGGTACAGCCACACCCCCAGTGCTTGACTGACAGTCTGTATAATGATGTGAGGCTGTATAATGATGTGCTTCCTGGTGCTGGCACCCCTGCAGTCTGTGTGTGTATAGGAGAGATACAACAGCTCCAGGCTGCAGCCATGTTATAGCAGAACATGTCAGGTACATGTGTAGCTGATGTCTGTGTCTCTGTATATTAGGAGGATGCAGCACGTCAGCAGATGCAGCACAGACACTAGAATGCTTTATTATACATTACATACACTCACCGGCCACTTTATTAGGTACACCTGTCCAACTGCTCGTTAACACTTAATTTCTAATCAGCCAATCACATGGCGGCAACTCAGTGCATTTAGGCATGTAGACATGGTCAAGACCATCTCCTGCAGTTCAAACCGAGCATCAGTATGGGGAAGAAAGGTGATTTGAGTGCCTTTGAACGTGACATGGTTGTTGGTGCCAGAAGGGCCGGTCTGAGTATTTCAGAAACTGCTGATCCACTGGGATTTTCACGCACAACCATCTCTAGGGTTTACCGAGAATGGTCCGAAAAAGAAAAAACATCCAGTGAGCAGCAGTTCTGTGGGCGGAAATGCCTTGTTGATGCCAGAGGTCAGAGGACAAAAGGGGGTCCAACCCGTTACTAGCATGGTGTACCTAATAAAGTGACCGGTGAGTGTACATACATGAGCAGGGGGAGGGTAGGGAAGGGGTAACAGGAGTGACATCACTGCCTCTGACCATGTGACCAGCCTAATTTACATAATAAAGAAATGATGATTTTACAATGATTGATGTATGTAATGACTAGATAAAGGCTGGGATGGGATCCATGTGAGCTGCTCCAACAGGTAGTGGTGACAGGACAAGTGACAGACCTGATGACAGGTGTCCTTTCACAGATATAATTCCATCCTGTCTCTATCATACAACCGTAAATCTTCTGAATATGGTCAGATTCTTCTCATGAATAGCTTCTCTTGTGTGCACTCTGCAGTGCTCTCTGCCTTCTGCCCCTCCCCCTGCATTACAAGACCAGCTCAAATATCGGTACTTCCTGCCGTCAAGCAGCAGTGTGCAGAGACTTACTCTGTTAGGTACAGGCTAGATAAGGTCTTTATCCGAGTGGGAGGCATATAGCAGTGCTGACTGAGTGTGTTATAGGTGAGTTAGCAGATCTGAGAGTGTCATTGTGTTTTATATCCATCTCATGTCTCTGATCTCTCATCTCTGATCTGTCTCATTTCTTTTTCTACGTGTCAGATACTAGTAGAATGTTCAGAAGCTAAATTAAAGTGTAGATAAACCCTGTACCCTGATAATCTAACCACATTGTCAGCACACAACACTAGAGGGATCATAATGTGTCTGCTTAGAGGGTTCCCACCCACACTGTGGAATTTTACAATGACCATCACTGAGATAAAACAGCAATAAAATTAAAATTGAAAAGTAAGGGGATTAAAAATCTATTTTTTATGATGTAAACCTCACTAGGGGATCTAAATTTGAGAACTTTCTTTAATGGGAAAACCCCTTTAACTAAAGTACAAACAGTATCTACAACTGGTACTTTAAAGGAAACCTACCATTTAGAATGGCAGGGGTAAGCTGCAAGCTGTAAGCTCAGGCTGAGCTGGTGCCGGTACTTACTTTCGTTAGTGTTATAAACCACGGTTTTAACACTTTTTAAACTTTAGAGCAGAAGGGGCTTTGGCGCTGCGCACGACCGCGCGCGTGCAACTTCTCCGCTATTTCCTATGTAGGCACGCGCACGATCGTGCGCATGCAGCGCCGAAGCGTCTTCTGCTCTAAAGTTTAAAAAGGGTTAAAACCGCGATACCGCGGTTTATAACACTAACAAAAGTAAGTACCGGCACCAGCTCACCCTGAGCTGGTGCTCGGTACTTACAGCTTACCCCTGCCATTCTAAGTGGTAGGTTTCCTTTAAGAATATCGGGGAATTACAATCCGGCCGGTGACGTTAATGGGCCAGAGCGTGGAGAGAGTGGGGCGTGTGCTCTCTTCTAGTACCCCGGCAGGGAGCAAGAGGAAGCTCACAGCTGGGGGGAGGGGGGTGGAGGGGATGGGGTGGTGCTTGTGTGCATAAATTAAAAGCCGAGGAAACCTCCGTCTGTCTTACAAAGTTCATATTTCAACTTGCAAGTGGTGTCACACACAGGATATTTACTGCTGTGCCCTATACTGGCACAAAACTGTATCCTGCATTCAAACTGTGTTAGGCCCCTTCCACACTTGCGTTTCTCACAGGCGTTTTCTGCGCATGCTTTTGACGCACAGAACTTGCATTGCACTCTGACCCATTGTAATCAATGGACTTTTTCAGACTTGCATTTTTTTTTCACGCACACACGCACGTTTTTTTAAACGCGCGTTTAAATCTCGCCATGCTCTACTTTTGCAAGTCACAAACGTGAAAAACGCACCATACAAGTCTATGGAGATGCCCCAAAAACGCATTGCACACTGAGACACATGCAAGTGCTACAAGCATCAATTGCCATAGAAAAGATAGAGCTCAGCCCTGAGTCCTTTTCACTGAGAGACTGAAAAAACTCTGACTGAAAACTGATGAAAATCTGATGAAAAATGTCAGTTTTTTTACTGACCAAACCCTGATCGCTCCCTGATCAGACTCTGACGTGATCTGCAACGCAAGTGTGGAAGGGGCCTTACTGTTAGATCCTGGGCGAGCACAGGGCAGGGAGGGATGAACACTCCTTCCATAAGAAGATTAGTGGCAAAAGCATGCAAGTCTTTCGAAAACTTCTGTTTTGAATTTTTTCTTAAATGTAAGGTAATTTATAACCATGTTTAAGTCCATGTTTTGGATCCACTTAAACATGCCGAGGAAACGTTTTCCAGATGGGATGTAATTCCCAAAATTAACCACAAGATGTCACCGTTAAGCTGTAAAACATGAAGAAATGGCTAAAACACTAAGAAATGGCTGAGGAAATCATTCCTGTTCTGTGCATTGCTCATCTGCTCAGGATCTGTGGTGTATTTCACCCCTTATCACCGATGTTTGTTTTCAGCTTAATGACCAGACTTGATTTTTAGAATCTGACATGTGTAACTATAATTGGTTATAACTTTGGAACGCTTTAACATATCCAGGTGCTTTTCAGATTGTTCCCCCCTCCCCCCCCCCCTGTGACATATTGTACTTCATTTTACTTGTAAAATTTAAGTTATGTGTTATGCGTTCCAATCTGAAAAAAAATGAAAATCTGGCAAAAGTTCAAAAAAATTCTTCATTTTCAAAGTTTGAAATGTTCAGTTTTCCAGACAGATAGTTAACCCCTTCCCACCGAGGCCTTTTTTCGTTTTTTGCATTTTCATTTTTCACTCCCCACCTTCAAAAATCTATATTTTTTAAATTTTTCCATGTATAGAGCTGTATGATGGGTTTTTTTCTGCGTAACAAATTGCACATCATATTGATGCAAAATTTCCAAATGCAGTGAAATTGTTGAAAAAACGCATTTGCGCCGTTTTTTTGTGGGGTTGGATTTTACGGATTTACTGTGCGCCCTAAATGACATTTTGTGGGGTTGGATTTTACGGATTTACTGTGCGCCCTAAATGACAAGTCTACTTTATTCTTTGAGTCGGTACGATCAAAGGCATACCAAATTTGTATAGGTTTTATAATGTTTTCATACATTTACAAAAATTAAAACCTGTACAAAATTTTTTTGGGGGATTTTGCCATCTTCTGGTGCTAATAACTTTTTTTTTTATACTTTGGTGTACATAGCTTTGGGAGGTGTCGTTTTTTGCGGCTTTTGATTACGTTTACAATGGTATCATTTTAGGACTGTACGACCTTTTGATCACTTTTTATAGAATTTACATTTTTTTTTTAAATGGGAAAAAAGTACCATTTTCGACGGCGGGCGCTATGTTCTTTCGGGTTTAAACTCAGGGAAAACCGTTAATTTTTGATAGATTGTTCATTTTCGATTCCGTCTATATCTAATGTTTTTATGATTTTTACTGTTTAATTGTAATTTTCTCAGTTCCGAAGGCAAGGGTGTGATTTGATTTTTATGTTTTGGTATAATATTTTTTTTCCTTTTTTAATTTTTATTTTTACTATTTTTCAGACTCCCAAGGTACTTTTCTTTTCTATCTTCGTGAGGGCTATACCAAATAACACATTCTGTAATTCCTGTTATGAACAAAAGTCCAGCATTTAACGATATAATTCCAACCTTCCTCTCAGTCCGCTGTACACAATTCCAGTTTGTCCCTGTTTACGACCCTTTATCTTCTGACTTGGTTCGGCGGCCTCTTGTCTGACCTGTGGTTGAGCTCTTCTCTGCTCCCTGCAACGGGCACGATCTTGCATTTGTTAAGGCGGAGACGTCACAACCTGTACCTGACGGCAAACTACAGCTAGGCTTATCATCTCTGATCTATCGCATCTCTCATTCTAGTGTAAGACAGTAGTACATGTGTCAGAAGCTAAATTAAAGTGTATATAAACCTGTACCCTGATAATCTAACCATATTGTCAGCACACAGCATCTAATGACTATAGGAGATATAGGAGCTAAAACAGCTATAAAACTGAGTAAAATTGTTAAGTAAGGGGTTAAAAATGATCTTTAAATGTGTAAACATCACTAGGGGATTAAAATTTGAATTCCCTTTTGTGGACAAATCCCTTTAACAATTAATTCCTGCTAAAGCTATCCAATAGTGATCATTTGCTATCATCCACTGCTCAAAAGCAGTGTTTACACCTGGATTACATCATGGCTGCCGTTGAGGAGTTAATGTGATATTTATCTTATGTTGAAACAATTGTATTCATTCCTGCAGAATCTCAGGTTGTGATTGGTTGGCAGCTCAGCAAGCTTTGGAATGGTCTCTGCAAAAATCCATAAATAAGAACTCATTTCAAGGATCTGGGCCTTTTGTCTGTGTCTTAGCTTTTTGTCATGCGATTAGTGTCTCACTCTTAAGATTTTTTCAGAAAGATACAGTTCTGCACACTGACTGCTGTGGAGCTGACCTGTCTCTTCTGGAAACAACTGCCAGCTTTCTGACCACTGGTCGCGGCTGAGGCATTTCCGACTTCCTGCTTCACAGCAGAATCATCGCCACAGCCAACCAATCCATTGCCTTGAGTGCCTGCAGGAAGGGCCGTTACTAGACTGTTACTTGCTGCTGTGTGGACTGTGTCTGCCATTAAAGAACTTCAACTGCCCACATGGACATGCAGTTTCCCCGTAAATTTGGGAAGAATGTCCGTTATGATAAAACCCCTTTTAAGGTCCTAATTCGTAAGTTCATCCGCTCCAGCTCCATCCTGGACCCATTGTAAATAGTTATATGAACTGAGACGGTCATCCAAGTTTTCAATAGACTCAGCTTAAGATGAGACTATATTCAACATCTATTGACTTTCAGCATGTCATTGTCATGGGATGTCACCTTTTCAACACGTCTGGATACCAGCGTCTGCTGCCGCCCTCTTTCTGAGCCATTAGCACAAGAATAGTTACGGAGAACTCATGAATTTCATTTCCAAGGCAAAGCAGCTGAACAAAAGTCTGACATTGACTTATACTGGTCCAGATTTCGGTCTGAATGCTGCTTAGCGCTCCACTATTTTTCTACGTTGGTTTAGGAATGTGCTTCGAGCTCAGAGGGTCTGGATTTTTCAGGTCAGCTTTTGTTTTTAGTCACTTTTTGAAAGTTAAAATGCTAGTTCTCCCGCTAATGTTTTGATGCCTTTCAAAGTATAGTCTTATATCATACTGGTGGGAGATGGGGTCAACCCCCGTGATCAGGTCTTCTCCGGCAGCTGATAAACCAGAATGGTCAGGCGTGGACAGATCCTTGTCTTATAAACCTGGCCTTACTCACACATGAATCCACGCTGTCTGCTTTCTGGATGCACCTTCTGATTAATCATTTTCTGAATACAGCTTATCTGTGTTGGGTGATGGTGGTAGACCAACCAAATGGTCAGTATTTTTGTGTTTTGTTTTATAACTACCGCTTTTTAGTATCTATTTATAATAATCTATATAGTCTAATGTAAAATAACGACCTCTTATTTTGAAGTGTTACAGATCATGGGGTACAAATAGATTAATATTGTGATTATAAGGTGAATCGGGAATGGGGGACCTGCTCACAAGATCGCAATGTCGGAGCTCCTGGTTCTGAGCCAGCACCAACCCTAGCTACATTTATAGAATCCATGTGCCTGAGCTACACCACCACTATTTCTATATAAGATCCCATGGGGCCTGAAGCCATCCGCAGTTACGATCTATATATTACAGAGTCTATGGTGCCCGGCCCCCTGATTATACGTTGATCAGGAATTTATGTCCCTGATCAACGAGCTAAAAGTGGATGGCATTCACAGTGGCTAGTGATGGCTCAGCACCATCTACATTTACAATGGGGAGATTTTATCAAAACATCGTTCAGGTAACACTGGTTTCTAATTGCCCATGTAAACCACTCTATCTGAACTCTAAACTCTGATTGGTACATGGTACTATAACTGTTCTGCTTTGACAGCTTCTGATAATTTCATGGTGCATGAGCCTTCACCTTCCGGTATCTCTAAATCAGTGTCCATTGTGCCGGATATGTATAGCAGCGCGGAGTCATGCTTACTGACACCTATTATAGATGTGGGAAACTTTTGAGTTTCTATTTTCGTGTCACGGTCGATATAATTGCTTTCATTTTTCATCTAGGTAATACCGTGTGTTATATATCCATAACCCAATTAAACATAATTTTATTATTTTTTTTACTCTGCCCATAGCTGCCTGAAGAGGCAATTGCAGTCTTCTAGATGACAATCTGTACGCTTAGGAAAAGAGAGAACCAAATTGACTATATTGTAGTAATGGATCATCCAGCAAAACAAGCACCACTGGCGAACTGGTTCCACTCAACCCGAGTAGACGTTTCAGTTGTGCTCTGGAAAGCATATCTGAAGGAAATGAAATCCCTGCTCAGAGCTCATGACTTCCGCATATCACGCGCTCCAAATCGCCCAGGAATATTTGTCGAAGATTAAGTTGAGGACCCTGCCTGTAATGGCGGGGTGTTACAACACCTGTTCAATAATATTGGCCATATTTCCTTATGAAAGGATATGTTTTTCTCCGTGTTTGAGTTTTATTAGTATTTTTGTTCTATATTATAAATTTAGTACTAAGGAAAGAAGAAAATATTTTGGATCTGTTGTAAAAAAAACCTATAGTTTATATTATTTTTGCTACACAGAAGATTTTTTATGTTTTAAAAAAAGCTAACGTTTTTTTTGACCGTAGTGACCCAAAGAATGTTTTATTTGCCTGTTATACCATAATGACTCCTGTATTGTTTATTATTTATGGCTGCTCACCATGACAAATACAAGAATAGAAACTGTGCATTATGGTAGAAAATTCTGAATATAAAAATCTACTAGGAACAATGGGGGTGATTTCAAAGCTGTCATGCAAGCCATTGCTCGAATTACTACTTTATAACCTCAACTGTCGCCTGTTCACGTGGTGGCTGTGACCAGGGTGCATTGTTAGTCTGCTGCTGATCATACTGGTCACATACGCAGATTCTGGCTGGTTTCGGTCACGGATGTCAACATTGGTGGCCATCTAACCATTTAAGGCAGTGATGGCGACTTTTAGAGACCCCTGAGTGCCCAAACTACAACCAACATCATAATTTACTGTGAAGTGCCAACGTGTCATTTTTAAGCTGTAATTTATATGGCTATGTGTTCTTCCACTCTTTCAATTGTATCGGCCACCTAGGGCACCAATACAAGTTGAAAGGTAGTAGGAAGAATGGTGGTCCCAGCATGATGCCTCCGAAGAACTGCGCCCTGTCGCACACCTCACTTTTCCTTCAGTTCCAATCAGCCAATGAAAAGTGCCTTTAAAATAGCGCGAGAGCAGCATCTCTATTTGCTTGAGACTGGCAGGATTTGGTGGATTTGTCCTATTTGGTCACCTACCTCTGTCCTGTGGTGATGGCCGTGAGTCCCACAAAATGGGCTCTTGAGTGCCACCCCTCTGGGGCCCCCCACCCGTGCCATAGGTTCGCCATCACTGATTTGAGGTATCTTAGAATTTCTCTCATACGAGAGCACGAATTATCTCAGAACTCGAACTGATGCCCCAAATCTGTCAGTTTGGAGATTATTCGTCATGTCTTTGAAACGTGCCTATCTTTATATCATACATTGTTTGATTAGCTTCCAAATTCTTGAAAAGCTCCAAAGTTTGTGGCATCATGTGTGCCATTGTCCACTAACAGTCCTCCATGAGAAAATACAAAAACTATAAATCGGTCAAACTGGCAAGAGTGACGTGGCTCCACCCTTCTTGAAAGAGGGCAGCAGGTGTGGCCACAAAAATATTTATATAAAGCTGTTAAGGTTAGGCTTCCTGTTTAAAGAGGCTTTATAGTCTAGTTCTGTGGTGCTAGCCCGTTTCTAGATTCAATATACTGTACATGAATCCTAGCCAGTGATAGGAGACACGGACATTTACCTTCTTCCATGAACAATTTCCATTTTCTGGATCAAATAACCTGGGTCCATGCTCTACCTTTTGTCTTTTTTTTTTTTTTCCCCTCCCCCCTCCCTCAAACTAACGCCACCATGGACCGTTCTATTAACTTTAAAGTAGTTGGCTTCTAATCCTTCTGATCATATTTAGTGTTATGCCTGCCCTTCTTTATCCTCTTTCCTTTCTCTCTATCTCACATGGTGTAAGCTTCTCATAGTGAGGCAATATTTCCTAGGTCTCTCCACGTGCCGCATTCTTGTGTTATGGCTTGCTGAGCGTACAGCCATGGTTGCTGGAGAAGCAGAGGATGAATCCCTGCTCACCCCTCTCTCCTCCTCTCCATAGTGCTTCTCCATATGGAGCCTGGCTTGTAAACGCGGAAAGCTAGAGCATTTTTCCCCATGCGCGTTAAGTACAGTGGCACCCACGTTGTGTGTGTGTGGTGTGTGTAGCAGCGTAGTTGCAGCTTGGTGCCTAGTGTTTATTGGGGATGGTAACAGACGTAAGTTTGTTTGGCAAAATAACATCCCACAACGGCATGGCCTAATTGTAATAATTTGTAACCACCGGTCTGGGCGTTCATTTTTCCGCCACATTTCAGGAGGCTATGCATTCTCATTTTTCGAGTGAGGGGCTCGAAAAAAAGTGTTGTAAAATCATAGATGTGGGTGCACTTCTAGGTCCAGTTTGGTGACATCGGTTTGTTGTTTGATAATCCTGCCCCCAATGTTTTTGGTTGGTTAATTTTCTATTTTTTTTTTTTTTGTTTATAAATAAATCATGTTGCAATAGAAATCGACTGAATTAGGAGCAGGGTGTGTTCATTTACAACGGTTACTATGCACTTGTGTTCATTCATCCGTGTTTGAATAGCATTAAAAGTTGTATTAATGAGGTGTCAAAGTTTATAAAATGTATACAACATCCTTGGGATTGTAAAGAAATCTAGGCAACCAAAATAAAATATTACAATAATGACTTTTTTTTTTTTTAAAAATCTTTCACTTATTCTCAAGTGCCGCATACTTAGTTATTTCACTGCTAATGCTTATTCAACACGTTTTTTCCCCCCTTTTTCCTTGGTATCTTCCCTTGGTTTTAACAGATCGCATACTTGACCCTTTTATTTTCTGTGGGGTTTTTGTCAAATCATTTTTTTCAATGGATCTGTAGAACATTTTAAAAATCAAATCTTAATTATTTTTCATATTTGGATCATGAACACTATAGGTTTTATAATGTCCCCCAAAAAAGCTGTCAGGTTTTTGCATTAATGAGGTTGGGGAAATGATTTTGGGCGGAAACAAACCTTATATACGTTTTCAAACAGATGCGCAATACGGTACATGCCTGTGCGCAGTAACCCAAAACCCCCCAGTGAATTCCACTTTGTCAATTTTTCCATATTTTTAATGTATATTCAGCACCTGATGCAAGTGGGACGTAGTCGTTGGTTGTTGGTGGTTTTAATTCTTCTAATGGGCCCATTGAGATTGCGGCTCAACAGAAGCCTGGGGCCTCTGCCAACTCGACTATTCCGGTGTGCCCCACGTTGTGAGGGTGGGTCACCTTGTTTAGAGGATATGAAAAGAGTCCCTATGTTGCTACTTAAAGAGAACCCGCATGCAAATAACCCCCCTAAACTAATATATTTTCATAAAAACTGCCATTAGAGAGTCATTGGCCTCCTATCCTTCATTGTCCCTCTACCTGCCTGTACACCTAAGCAATGAGGTCCTAAGCTGTATGATGGCAAATTGACCTGTGAAATGTCCATGAAGAGCATAGCATATTCAAGGCTTTCCACTCTATCCTGAGTTGGGGAGGCCGCAGCCACACCCCCATGCATGACTGACAGCCTGATTAATAAGATTTGATGCTGTATAATGATGTGCTTTCCTCCTGCTTCCTGGTGCTGGTGCCACGCCCCCTGCAGCTGTGTGTGTGTATAGGAGAGATACAGCATCTCAGGCAGCCATGTTACAAAAAGCGAACTGTCAGATTCATGTTTAGCTGTGTCGGTTTCCTGTGTCTGAGAGGGATGCGCAGACACACAACCATACTTTACGATTACATAACACAGACATAAGCAGGGGAGGAGAGGGTAGGGGGCACGGGCGTGACATCACTCCCTCTACCATGTGACCAGCCTCATTTACATGATAAAACTAGATGATTTTAACAATGAATAATGTTAAATAAACTAGATAGGGTGAAGACACACATGCGTTGTTTGGGGGCCGTTTTTTTGGGCCGTTTTTACTAAGTGAGTTTTCAAGATCGTTAAAACGCAATATGCGTTAAAACCGCATCCGTGTTTTTAAAAACGCAGCTTTTTTGAAAACGCATTGCGTTTTTGTCATTTTTCATTGCGCACTTTCGGAAAAACGGACAAAAACCGCAAGCGTTTCCAAAAACGCATGCGTTTTTTAAAAACGGAATGCGTTTTTTAACGCATGCGTTTTTAATAACGATCGAAAACGCACTTAGCAAAAACGGCCCCAAAACGCCATGTGTGTTTCACCCAAAGCGGGGTGGGAGCCTTTTGAGCTGCCAACAGTATCGTGACAGGACAAGTGACCCAACCTGATGACAGTGTCCTTTCAATTATATCTGCTATGGATCCCACCCACTGCCTGGATTTACTACTGCAAGTACTGAGAAGTTGTAATGTGTATTTTTTGATGCCGAGCGCTGTGCTGGCGTAAGGCACTCTCATTCGGGTGTGTTAAAATTCCCAGCTGCCACTTCCATTCACATTGTCAAACAAAACTTACACTGATATTTCATTCTGGCCTCTTACCTAATTCTGTAGGCTCTCTGCCCAGTCTCATGCTCTGCCACAATCACACAGAGTACTTTAAACAAACATTTACTCCTCGGAAACAAAAAAGAAAAAACCCAGCCTTCACAGATTTTACTGAATGAAGACCACCTGTGTTGTATGACAATTCTTATAATATACAGCGAAACAAATAACTAATTGTTTTTCTAATTCACTGTTATTAACAAAAATACAATTTCACAGATAATAATAACAGAATTCCAACCTGTCTCTAGCATTCCTGTTGTATACAATTTTGGTTTTCCTGGGATCCCAATTATCAATGTTCTGACTAGGTAAACTTCTTTACTGCTATGTATGTATGGGTAAGGAACAACTTAGTCTCCTGGACTATTGGCAACCCTATCAAGTCCTGAAATGTTAGCAACATAGCTTCTGACTTTGAAGTATAAGCAAGTCATCCAAAATATTAACCTTGGGTTTTCTGCATGTAATTATGTCTATTGCTGTGGTTTTACTATAAAATTAACAACTAAAGGCAGATTTGGACAGCCAACCAATATGAGGTCCGAGGACCTTTTCTTTAGGAGCAAGAAGCTCTGTAATAATCCCAGAAGACGGATTATATCCCTGGTCTTTATGAAAACTTGAAGTGCCCCCACACAAGGATGCTTTTTTAAAACCAAGCTCCTTGAGAAAAGAGGTGAATCAAACTCTTGTAGACTCTCAAGTCGTGGCAGTTTATTTAAACGACCTTTGGGGGACTTAAAAGGTCTGGGAATGCTCTTGTATATCTGTCTGAGGATTTTAGGGATGGAGGTCCCTCTTTTTGTTTCTTTTCTACAGGTCGTTCAAACTTGGTGGTTTGGGTTGCCAATGGCCCCTAGAGTCCTTAGCGTCCTAGGCACATCATTACATCAGATACAGTTCACCTTTATGGGCCTGCCCTGCCTTATGCAATCCCTATACATTGCCTTGTTGAAAGTATTTGGCCTCCTATGAACGTTTCCTTCCTTTTGTTGCCACATTTCAGGAATAACATAAAGATATAAAAGGGTAATTTTTTTTGTGAAGAAACAACAAGTGTGACACCATTGTGAATGAAAATACATTTATTGGATAGTTTAACTTTTAAAAAAAAATAACACTAAAAGTGGGGCGTGGCAAAATTTATATCATTTGGCCCCCTACGTAATACTTGTAGTGCCACCAATTTTCCCACTTCGAGAGACTGAAATTCTTGCCCATCTTTCTTCCTTCCAGCTCAGTGATTGTTTTGACTCAAGAGTTTCTTTCCCACAGATTCTCTTGGATTCAGGTCTGGACTGTGACTCCTGGCCCATGCTGTCTATGGTTACTTGTGAACCCTTTTTGCTTTATAATGTTTTGTGATCATTGTCCTTGTTGGGAGATACATTCCATCCCAGTCCTTGAAGCCTTTTGCAGACTCCAACGGTTTTCTTTCTTCCAGAAAGTCCCTGCTGCATTGGCTCCTCCATCTTCCCATCTAGTTTTAAAAAAATTTAAACAAAACCATCTTCCCTTTTCCCATCCCCTGCTGAGATAATCCCAAACCTTGATGCTACCACCACATGTGTGACTGTGGGGATGGTGTGTTCAGGGTGTTAGCATCTTGGGATGTTGACCCATGACAGGATCCGCTTCTTATTCTTGGGTCGCTATGATCACCGGGCCACAGCAAATTTCTATCGAAAGTAATAAAAATGTCAGTGCGCCTCACTCATAACCATGTTGGCCCCAATATGAATTCAGCGGTGGTGCACTCACCCAGATTGTTGGGCTCCACAATCACAATCCAGCAAAAAAGTAAAGGTTTGCAAAACCATTGGTACTCTTGTGTAAAGAAAGCTTTTTCCTTATCATAGCTGCAGGTATCAAAAAATGAATAAAAACAACTGGATCGACTGTTTCGTGCTGATTTGTCTTGATTCTATCGTCAAGTATCACAAGACCTGCTGGTGTGTTCCTTGGTCTGCAGGATGCTTGGCCTGAGACCTATCACAGAGCGGGAGTAATTACACTTTTAAACACATTTGGTTATACTTATCATCAGTCAGTTAGGACAACAGTGGATCATTTCAGAGAGTCCTCATCTGACCTTCTGGAGGAGTTTTTTTGCTGCTGAGATAGGGGTGATATTGCCATACATGGCGGTTTGAACACAAACTGTTTGGGGGCTTGGCCGTTTTTGAGCAGATCGTTAAAAACGCAATCCGTTTTTTGTCCGTTTTTTAATTGCACAAATTTGGAAAACCAGACAAAAACGCATGCATTTTCAAAAAACGGATGCGTTTTTTAACGGACATGCTCAAAAACGGCCCAAAAACGGGTTTCAAAACGCCATGTTGGCATCGCCCTAAGGGCCACATAATGTGCAATTGCATTGCACGCCCCACTATCCGTTTAAATTATTTTTTTTATCAACAGTTGTACGATAATAATCCAAAACACTTTTTTTTTTTTCCATTTTACAATTGTGTCCCACTTGTTGATGATTCTTCACCAAAAAAATACAATTTCATATCTTTTGTTTGATGTCTGAAATTGTTCAAAAACGCAGAAAAGTTCAAAGGGGGTTGAACTTTTGCAAGGCAATGTACTGGATAGGAATGCGGGCTATGCACAACCATTTAATATTATCATTACCCCTTTATACTACACGCCTCACACACTTCCCTTATTTTTATATTTGATTGGACATCTCCTTGGTTCATCGCGCTATGAAGCCTTAACATAACATGTGATAATGTTACGATGAGGGTGCACGACTCGGTATAAACACACAGCACTAATTCTCTGGTGTGAATATAGTCACTGTGCACCTGTGTACTTTTTCGCCCAGGGCCAGTTGTTATCCACAGGAAGGAAACAATTAAGCTTCCTGTTGAAAATACAGCAAGCAGGATCACGAGGAAGTGATTACAAAAAGGATTATTAGAAAATTGGTAAATAAAACTTTTCACTACAACCAACAATACAAATTTGCTGGAATAGTGGCAGCCTCTTTTAGAGAAATTAGCTTCCAGGCATGCCGCCTGAACATCCTGTTTACTGTAAGAACAGTTCGTTCTAAAGTTTCCACATAAACTTCCCTTTAGTGGACTTCTAATATTTACTTCTTTACTTCTAGAATATTAGGCAATAACAAACAGAAAACTTTCATTCTAACATAATCCCTCATAAAAATACTGACAAGTCTGAAAGCATCAGGAAAATCGCGTCATTCTTTTAGAAAAATAAAAAAACAACATATTTTTTCTGCAATATTGGGTCGATTTATAAGTAAATGGGCTATTTTTAACAAAGTAGGTATTGCCGAAATTGGCCCTACCTATGGTGGCTGATGATTTATTGGCTGGACCAATCCCTGTTCAAATAATTGACGCTGTAAGGGACACCCCTTAAATTAAGCAACATAAATTTATTCCTAATTTTCCCGGCTCAGGCACCAGAGCAAATTAGAACATTAGCATGCAGTATTTACAAAATACTGTTGTGGAGGTGACAGGTTCGGTTAGAATGTCTGGACGTGGAATCAATTAAGTTCACATTTAAAATGTTCACAAAAACAAACTGACATAGACTCATCCTACACACAGTGAAATGGCATATAAATAGCCAATGCCATTCATCTCAAACAGGAAAAGAAAAGAAAAATGATGAGATTTAGTTGAAATGTCAAATCATAAACCTATTATTGATACCCCAACACAAATAAGACCAAGTTCTTATCATATAATGAGGGAGACCAAGTGTAGCAAACAAGGTACAATACAAACAAGGACTAGAGGGACACACTAGGGCAGTGGGGGCGAACCGATGCACTCGTGCCAGAATGGCACTCGGGGCCTCTCTGTTGGCACCTCGGCGTCTCCCAGATCAGAGTTTTCCAGACATGGCCATCTTCCTGCAGTCGCAGCAGTCCGATAGTGTCCTTCTATTTGAAGTGACCCATCCTTTGCTTATTGGTCCTGTCCGATAGAGAGTGAAAAAAGGTGTGTAAAACGGTCGGATTGGAGCCCAAAATTGTTGGTAGAAATAAGTTGTTACTGCCTAATGTGCCGTTGTTGGCACTTTGTGAAAAGCTAGTTTTTTTGGGTCTCATTTTGGGCACTCGAATCTCTACAAAGGTTTCGCCATCACTTGTCACTAGGGAAAGCATGCGAGAGAGGGTTATGGTATGTTACACAGGGAGAAACCTAGAGGGAGCCCCAAAGGGAAAAGAAAGGGACAACTAAGCCCTCAGGTAGGAAATAATGTGATCTCCTCAGGAGAGGCTACAGTGTGGACTTCAAACCACCAAGGCCCCCAAAATTCATAGAGCCTTCGGAAATCATCTGAGGTGACCCAAATCGAGTATAAACTTAAAATTTTGTTGGTCCCCAGACGATCTGGTTCTTATCTGCTTCAGCTTCAACCCATACTATGATTTAAGGCCTCAATTGCATTGTGCCGGCTCTAGTTGAGGCTTACTAAGACTTCCGATTCCTGGCTATAAATCTGGTGCCATTAGCCGAAAGAACAGTGGTGCTTACTTACTAGGTCCGTGGATTTCACTTTCGGTCAAACGGTTCGTAGTTTTTCCGAGATGTGTGAAGCTTTGTGACAGGTATTTACAGTGTCTGCGCTGGTATTGGTGTGTCACAAGACCGATTTTTGGGGGCAGCTGCTTGCTTCGCTGACTTTCATGCGAAAGAAATCGGGGGTGAGGGCTTGCCATTGGATGACCCTAGGAGTCTTAAAAAATAGTACCAAATAAAACGTCGCAAAAATTGACAACATCCACAGCTGTGTACACCAACGTAAGAAAAATTATTGTCAATTTGTGCAGTGAGTGGTGTCTTTCCTTCGGGATGACAGCTTTATGCCCTTAAAGGGTCCCACTCAAAACCAGGTGGCCCTACCATGGAACCACAGGATTAGTATGACGGCATTTGGAGAGGAATTAAACTGGTGGTCTTTACCTTCGCCATACATAGTTGTCCCGTTAAAATGTCATCATTGCTGTGCCACAAGGAAGTGGAAAAATTGCTCATATAATGGGACATTTACTTAACTCTATTCATCTATTCACTCTATGTTTGGTGTACACTGAATAACAACTGTAGTTTCTTCTTGGGTGGTTGCAGGTCTCTTCTCCATAAGTCACGAGATGAATTTCACTGTTATAACACTAATCAGCATTTCAAGAGAACCCCCGTCATCAAAAATCACCACCCCTCAAACTAAATATATTTTCCAACTGCCATGAGAGCGCATTGCCTCATCCCTTCAGTGTCCCTCTACATGCCTGTAAGCCAAGCAATGCATGTCATAAGCTGTTATGCCAAATGCCTGTGAATGTCCCAATGAAGCATTAGCATATGTCAGCTGTCCACCACCTTATTCATGAGTGGGAGGAACATCCACACCCCGAGTGCTTACTGACAGCCTGTATAATGATGTGCTTCCTGGTGCTGGCACCCTGCAGTTTCTGTGTGTGGTATAGGAAGATACAACAGCTCCAGCTCAGCCATGTTATCAGAACATTCAGCGTAACATGTGTAGCTGATGCTGTGTCTCTGTGTATAGGAGGATTCAGCAATGTCCGCAAATGCAGCACAGACCCTAGAAGGCTTTACTATACTTACATAACCCTCACCGGCCACTTTATTAGGTACCAACAAACACATCCTGTCCAACTGCTCGTTCGCAACACTTAGTTCTAATCCATCAATCACAGGGCGGCAACTCAGTGCATTTAGGCCTGTAGACATTGTCAAGACAATCCAATGGCGTCAGTTCTGTTGGCGAAATATGACTTGTTGAGCCAGAGTTCAGAGGAGAATGGGCCTACTGGTTCGGCGGATAGAATCAACCAGTGACTCAAATCGCCACCGTTACAACCAAGGTAGACAAAGAGCATCTCTGAACGCACACTACGTCGAACTTTGAGGCATATGATCTACAGCAGCATACGACCCCCCGGGTTGCCACTCCTTTTCAGCTAAGAAACAGGAAACTGAGGTACATTTGCACAATCTCATCGATATGGACAGTAAAGATTGGAAACGTTGCCTGTTCTGATGAGTCCTCGATTTCTGCTGCGACTTCTGATGTAGGGTCATACTTTGGCGTCACAACATGAAGCATGGATCCATCCTGCTGTGTATCAACGGTTCAGCTGGTGGTGGTGGTGTCATGGGGGTGGGAATATTTTTCTTGGCCCTTTTGGCCCCTTGGTACCCAATTGAGCATCGTTGCAATGCCACAGCCTACCTGAGTCTTGCTGCTGACCATGTCCATCCCTTTTATGACGCACAAGTACCCAACTCTGATGGCTCACTTCAGCAGGATACTGGCATGTCAGAAACTGAATCATCTCCGACGGTTGCTTTGAACATGACAATGGTTTCACTGTACTCAAATGGCCTCCACGAGTCCACCAGATCCAATCCAATAGAGCATCTTTGGGATGTGGTTGAACGGGAGATCGGCATCATGGATGTGCAGCCGACAAATCGCGGTCAACTGTGTGAATGCCATCATGTCAATATGGCCCACAATCTCTGAGGAAATTCTTCCAGCACCTGTTGAATCTATGCCATGAAGAATTGAGGTAGTGCTGAAGGCAAGGGGGGTCCCAACCCGTACTTAGCATGGTGTACCTAATAAAGTGACCGGTGAGTGTCATACATGAGCAGGGGGTGTATGAAGGGGGTCACAGGGGACATCACTGCCTCTTACCATGTGACATCTAATTTACATAATCAAGAATATTATTTACAATGATTGTGTATTAATTAAGAGAGAAAGGCGGGGATGGATCCATGTGAGCTGCTCCAACAAGTATTCGTGACAGACCGTGACAGACCTGATGAAGGTTGTCCTTTTCCAGATATAATTCCATCCTGGTCTCTATCATACAACCGTAAATCTTTCTGATAGGTCAATGCTTCTCACGAATAGCTTCTCATTGTGTCATTCTGCAGTGCTCTCTGCCTCCTGCCCCTCCCCGCATTAACAAGACCAGCTCAAAGTCGTACTTTCTGCCGTCAAGCCGCAATTTTGCAGAGACTTACCTTTTACAGGCTAGAGCAGGTCTTTATCCGAGTGTGAAGGCAATAGCATTGCTGACTGAGTGGTTATAGGTGAGTTAGAGATCTGAGAGTGTCATTGTTTTTATAGCCATCTCATGGTCTGATCTCGCATCTCTGACTGTCTCATTTCTTTCTTTTCCTACGTGTCAGATACAGTAAGATGTTCGAAGCTAAATTAAAAGTGTAGATAAACCCTTACCCTGATAATCTCAACCACATTGTCAGCACACACAATAGAGGGATCATAATGTGTCTTCTTAGAGGGTTTCCCACCCACACTGTGGAATTTTACAATGACTCACGAGATACACCAATAAAATTAAAAATTGAAAAGTAAGGGGATTAAAATTTATTTTTTAGATGTAACCTCACTAGGGGATCTAAATTTGATAATTTCTTTAATGGGAAAACCCCTTTTACTAAAGACCAACGTATCTACAACTGGTACTTTAAAAAAGGAAACCTACACCATTTAGAATTGCAGGGGAGCGCAAGCGGTAGCTCAGGCTGAGCTGTCCGGGCCTTACTTTCGGTAGTGTTATAAACCACGGTTTTAACACTTTTTAAAACTTTAGAGCATAAGGGCTTTGGCGCTGCGCAACGACCGCGCGCGTGCAACTTCTCCATCCGCTATTTCCTATGTAGGCCGCGCACGATCGTGCGCTATGCAGCTCGAAGCGTCTTCTGCTCTACAGTTTAAAAGGTGTTAAAACCGCGATACCTCGGTTTATACACAAACAAAAGTAAGTACCGGGCACCATCACCCTGAGCTGGTGGCTCGTTAGGCTTACAGCTACCCCTGCCATTCGAAAGTGCGGAGGTTTCCTTAAGAATATCGGGGGAATTACAATCCGGAGAGATCGGGAATTACAATCCGGCCGGTGCGTTAAGGGGCCAGAGCGTGGAGAGAGTGGGCGTGTGCTCTCTTCGAGTACCCCGCAGGGAGCAAGGGAAGCTCACAGCTGGGGGGATGGGGGTTGAGGGGATGGGGTTGTGCTTGTGTGCATAACTTAAAAAAAAGCCAGGAAACCTCCGTCTGTCTTACACAGTTTTCATATTTCAACTTGCAAGTGGTGTCCACACAGGATATTTTACTTGCTGGGCCCTCGACTGGCACAAAACTGATCCTGCATTCACACTGTGTTAGGCCCCTTCCCACACTTGCGTTTCTCACAGGCGTTTTCTGCGCATGCCTTTTGACGCACAGCACTTGCATTGCACTCTGACCAATTGTAATCATGCTTTTTCAGACTGCATTTTTTTTCACGCACAAATCCACTTTGTTTTAAAACGCGCGTTTAATCTCGCCATGCGCTTACTTTTGGCAAGTCCAAACGTGAAAACGCACCATACAAGGTCCTATTGAAGGCCCCAAAAACGCATTGCACATGAGAACACATGCAAGTGCGACACAAGCGTCATTGCCAAGGAAAAGATAGAGCTCAGCCCGGAGTCCTTTTCACTGAGAACTGAAAAAACTCTTGACTGAAAACTGATGAAATCCTGATGAAAAATGTTCAGTTTTTTACTTGACCAAAACCCGGCCCTGATCGGATCCCTGACAACTCTGAAACGGGGAGGTACGCCAACGGCAATGGTGGAAGGTTGCGCTTAAAACTGTGTGAGAGGGGTGAGAGGGTGCCGTCGAAAAAGACACCAAGGCGCAGTAGAAAGGAATGAACGGCGACACACATTGCCAACACAGAGGACACAGAGAATTATGTGATGTGTGGCAAGACATAACACAGGGCCGATAAGTCAGTGTTACGAAAATTCTTGCCACTTATACAAACTTTTACAAGTGTTTGAAGTTTTTCTTAAAGGTAAGGCAATTTATAACCAGTTTACCATGTTTTTGGATCCCTTAAACATGCCGAGGAACGTTTTCCAGATGGATGGAATTCCCAAATTAACCACAAGATGGCCACCGGTGAAGCTGTAAAACAGGAGAATGCTAAACACTAAGCCCGTTCCACACTTGCGAGTGGTGAGCGAATGAACTCGCATCACCTGCAACGCAGTTGGCGGAACGCACGGCCCGACGCTGCACCGCGGGGCACTCATCAGGTCCAGTTTCACTCCCGCGGTGCAGCGTTCGGCCCGGTGCGTTCCCGGCAGCTGCGTTGCGAGTGTGGTGCGCGTTGCCTCGCATCATACTCCCCGTGTGGAACGGGCCTAAGAACTGGCTTAGGAAATCCATCCTTTCGGTGCATGCTCATCGCTCAGATCTGGGTGTATGTCCCTCCAAACCCCCCAAATCTGACATGTGTAACTATAATTTGTTTAGACTTTGGAACGCGTTAACATGCCAGATATTTTTCAGATTGTCCCCCCCCCCCCCCCCCCGGGCAAATGGTACTTCATTTACTTGTAAAATTTAAGTTATGTGTTTGCGTTACATCTGAAAATAAAATGAAAATCTGGCAAAAGTAAAAAAAATTCTTCATTTGTTCAAAGTTTGACATGTTCAGTTTTTCCAGACAGATAGTTAACCCCTTCCCACCGAGGCCTTTTTTCGTTTTTGCATTTTCATTTTTCACTCCCCACCTTCACAAACATATTTTTTAAAGTTTTCCATTAATAAGCTGTGATGGGGTTTTTTCTGCAAACAAATTGCACTCAGATTGATGCACAATTTCACAGGCAGTGACATGTTGAAAAAACGCATTTGGGGGGGGCGCCGTTTTTTGGGGGTTGGATTTTACGGATTTACTGTTCTCCCTAATGACAAGTCTATCTATTCTTTGATTCGGTACGATCAAAGCATACACATTGTAGGTTGGTTATAATGTTTTCATACATTACAAAAATTAAAACCTGTATCAAGTTTTTTGGGGGATTTTTCCATCGTCTGGTGCGAATAACTTTTTTTTTTTATACTTTGGTTTACTAGCTTGGGAGGTGTCGTTTTTTGCGGCTTTTGATTACGTTTACAATGGTATCATTTTTAGGACTGTACTACCTTTTGATCACTTTTTATAGAATTTACATTTTTTTTTTTAAATGGGAAACAAGTACATTTTCGACGGCGGGCGCTATGTTCTTTCGGGTTTAAACTCAGGGAAAACCGTTAATTTTTGATAGATTGTTCATTTTCGATTCCGTCTATATCTAATGTTTTTATGATTTTTACTGTTTAATTGTAATTTTCTCAGTTCCGAAGGCAAGGGTGTGATTTGATTTTTATGTTTTGGTATAATATTTTTTTTCCTTTTTTAATTTTTATTTTTACTATTTTTCAGACTCCCAAGGTACTTTTCTTTTCTATCTTCGTGAGGGCTATACCAAATAACACATTCTGTAATTCCTGTTATGAACAAAAGTCCAGCATTTAACGATATAATTCCAACCTTCCTCTCAGTCCGCTGTACACAATTCCAGTTTGTCCCTGTTTACGACCCTTTATCTTCTGACTTGGTTCGGCGGCCTCTTGTCTGACCTTGGAGTTGACTTTTCTGCTCCCCGCAACGGGGCCCGATCTTGCATTTGTAGGCGGAGACTCACAACACTTTCCTGACGGCAAACTACAGCCTAGGCTATCATCTTCTGATCTAGTTCTGCATCTCTCATTCCTAGTGTTAAGACAGTATACGATGTGTCAGAAGTAGAGACATAAAGTGTATATAAACCTGTACCTGATAATCTAACCATATTGTCAGCCACACGTCAGTAATGACTAGGCAGGACATATAGGAGACTAAAACAGCTATGGTGAAATGAGGCTACAGTAAATTGTTAAACAGCGTAAGGGGGGTTAAAAATGATCTTTAGAATGTTAAACCACTAGGGCTTTAAAATTTGAATTCCTTTTGTGGACAAATCCCTTTAACAATAATTTCGTAATCTCTAACCTGTATCCAAGTGATTTTGCTACAGTCCCACTGCCTCAAAGCAGTTGTTACAACCTGGATGACATCATGGCTGCCGTGAGGAGTTAGTATATTCTATTTTGGTGGTTGAACACAAGTGATTGCATTCCGCAGAATCTCAGTTCGTAGTATTGGTTGGCAGGCTCAGCAAGCTTTGGAATGGTCCTCTGTCAAAAATCCATAAATAAGAGCTCATTTCAAGGATCTGGGCCCTTTTGTTGTGTCTTAGCTTTTTGTCATCTATAGTGTCTCCTCTTAAGATTTTTTTTCAGAAAGATACAGTTCTGCACACTGGACTGCTGTGGAGCTGACCTTGATTGCTGCTCGGAAAAAACTGCTCAGCTTTCTGACCATGGTCGCGGATGAGGCATTTCCGACTTCCTGCTTCACAGCAGAATCATCTCCACAGCCAACCAAATCCTTGCCTTGGTGGCTGCAGTAAAGGCCGTTCTAGCTGTTACTTGCTGCTGTGTGGACTGTGTCTGCCATTAAAGAAGTTTTGCTGTCCTGTGTGATCCCTGGCCTGCTGCTACCATCACGTTCACCATCTGTCCGAGGATCCCTTACCGCACACACACATCAGGAGTGCCACAGGGGGATCCTTTAATAACATTGCAGCATCCACCTCTTTTTGCTTCTTATTGCTGGCTCTGATAGGCGTGGATGAGGCCTGTTCCCGTGGACCAAGCCACCGTTACACATTCTGGTGCTAGACTGCACTTCAGTCAATCCAATCCGGAACTAGGGCCTGTAGGTTACAACTACATTTTATTTTCCCTCTTTCAACGGCTCTGAACTGGAATTCAGATGGGGCTAAAAGTATCCATCAAGTGTGAGTTTATATCATAATGCCGGCAGCCTTGGAGGAGGTAGGTGAAACCAACAAATAGACTAGGCCCACTCTGAACTCCCTCATTCCGTAGCAAACCTAGTTAGAGGGGTTTTCCATTTTCAACAAATAATTGGTATGGTTGGTCTAAGGAAAAGTTATCGTATATACCATACTTGAGTATAAACCGACCCAAGTATAATTTTTGTGCTGAAAAACTCGGCTTATACACGGCCGTATATACTCTAGTATAAGCCGAACATAATTTTAAACACAAAAAATTGGGATAACCTATTGACTCGAGTATAAGCCTAGGGTGGGAAATGCATTGGTCATAGCCTCCCCAGTATATAGCCATCCCCTGCCCTCTTGTATATAGCCAGCGCCTGCCCCCAGTATAAAGCCAGCAGCCTATGTCCTCCAGTATATAGCCCCCTGCCCCCTAGTATATAGACAGCAGCCCCTGCCCCCAGTACATACAAAACTGAATTATCAGCACAGGACAAAGAAGTAACATTGATTCCAAAATAGTCCTTCTTTCCTTCTTACTCACACCCTCCACCCATTTCGAGACTATTAACCAAACACTATTCTTTCAAAAATACACAAGAGTCGGGAACTTTCCCCCACCCTCCCCCCCCCCCTCCTCTTCCGGTCATCACACATCCAAATCACAAAAAAGTTAACACATGTACATTTTTTATGAACAATACTCTAAAAAACCCTATATTTAAAACATTGTACCAACAACCACAAAGAACCCCACGCTTCATTTAAACTCCCATCGGCCCTCCCCGCTTAATGGTCCATTATGACTTCATCACCATTTAAACCACTAACCAGGTTCATACCGTTCATAAGGCGATATAAATAGGTGCAAAAGCGCTCTATATTCTACAAGAAAGTGCCTAAGGCCAGGCAACGGTTTCGCCCCTCCTAATAATACTGAGTTTGCCATATTACAAGTGCCAATGAATAATTACCCAATTCTTTCCGGACTCGCATAAGGCGCAACTTTAAACCAGCACTAAAGATCTTCTATAGAAATCCAAAGTGCGCATATTATAGTCTAGTCTGCCTTGACCTTATGTATGGAGAGTGTGGTTGCTTCTAGTGCTTGGAGGAGGGCGCCAGGGACACGCCCTACTTCATGCTACACCCGTACGCGAGGACCACGTGGCTACCTCGATAGGTAGCGGGGACCGTATGTAAAGATAGCGCTGCTTCACACCTCGTCTCCGTGCCCTCTCCACCTTGAAACGGACCCCCTGCTCCCCGTTCTCCCTGGTGAGTTGCTCTAACGCTCACCTACCTATGCCTGGGGCCAGTGATGGAGACGTTCAGCCTGGTTTCAGAACGTTTCCCCCTTACTCCAACATATGTGACTCTGTGCCGCCATGCCAAACCTCGTCGCGGTTCAAACCACGCCCGGATCTCCTTCTAACCTGCCGCCACGCATATAGTTACGGTGTGGACCCAGTCCGCCCGGCGCCTTATATTATCGAAATTATTCATCTGTAACTGTGCTTGATTCCAATGGACGCCTTATAGTCCGGCGGCCTTATCAATCAGGAAAATGACGGTACAGCAGCCAAAAGAGTGCTAAAGCGTACAAAAATAAACTGGAACAATCTAGTAATTCCAATACTCATATTGTAGTATATTAGTCTGAAATTCACTCTACCATGGTGATTAAGTGTTGGTGTCCCATTATCGAATGAAAGCGAACTCAGATGCCCCGTTTCTTGTGTCACGCTTCCTCAGGGGGCCCTGCATAATGAGCCTAGCAGCCCTGTCTTCTTCCGACCCATATCCAATATTTGCTGACATCATAGAGTTGTACTGATGGTACCGGGGAACCCGGCTCGATGAGCCAGAGCAGCAAGAAGTAGTTTTCCTCCCGAAAGAGGCCCGGTGCTCAGGGGGTTCCTTGCGTCGCGGGGTGGGGGTGGGGCGTCAGAAGGTGAGTACAAGAGCGGTATGTTCATAGTTAGTACCGCGTAGCCTAGCAGCGGTTCGTTTTTCAGCACATCTTTTGGTGCTCGTACGCAACTCGGCTCTTATTAATGGCCTTTTATTTAAAACTTAGTCAGCACAGGACAAAGAAGTAACATTGATTCCAAAATAGTCCTTCTTACTCAAACCCACTCCATAGACTATTCAACACATTCCAAAAATACAAGAGTGTGAACTGGTTAAAAAGTTAAAAATGTAATTTTTTATTGAAAATAATCTAAAAACCTAATTACAACATTTGTAAATAACCACAAGAAAGTATTAAATCATTCCCGAAGGTCCATATGATTCATCACCATAACACTAGACAATTCATAGTTGCATAAAGCACATCAATATGTGCAAATCGCTATATCTCACAAAAAAGTGCTGATGCCAGTGCTAAGGTTAGCTCCTAGTACATGTCAACCTGCTATATTAAAGTGCCAATGCATAATTACCGTATTTTCCGGACTATAAGGCACACATAAAAACCTAAGATTTTATGATTGAAAGTTGTTGAAGAACAGGGAGCAATAAGTTACTGCTTTCATTTTTGGTTGGCACCTTGCAATAAATAAGGGGGGTTTTCGTTTGTTTTGGGCACTCGGCCGCTAAAAGGTTCGCCATCACTGGTCTATATGATTCATCACCATAACACTAAACAGTTCATAGTTACATATGGCGCATCAATAGGTGCAAATCGCTATATCTCACAAGAAAGTGCTAATGCAAGTGCAAAGGTTAGCTCCTAATACATATTAGCTTGCCATATTAAAGTGCCAATGCATAATTACCGTATTTTCCGGACTATAAGGCACACATAAAAACCTAAGATTTTCTTAGAAATCCAAAGTGCGCCTTATAGTCCGGTGCGCCTTATGTATGGAGGAGGGCAGTGCCTGGCAGTGACTGGAGGAGGGCAGCGGACCCTACTTACATAGGTCCCCGCTACCGGAGACAGCAGATCTCCAGCGGGAACTGCAGACCACGCGAGAGTACAAAAATGTAACAAAGTAATTTTCCCAATAATCCTATTGTATATATATTATTCTAAATTCACTTACCCATGGTGTATATAGATGAAGTACTCAGATGCGCGTTTCTTGTGTCACCGCTTCCTCAGGGGGCCTGTCATATATAGCCAGCAGCCCCTGCTCCCTTTGCATATACCATGACGTTAGCCGCTTGCTGACATCATAGTATGTACTGATGGAACGGGGACCCGGAGACGGAGCCAGAGCAGAAGACCAAAGAGGCCCTGCGGGGGGCGTCAGAAAGGTGAGTACAGAGGGTTTTTTCATAGACTCGAGTAGAAGCCGAGGTACGGTTTTTCAGCACATTTTTGTGCTGAAAAACTCGGCTTATAATCGGGTTTATACAGTATATAGCATGGGGCATGATCAACTGAGCGTACTTTTTACATACAAGGCCTTTCTATACATTCATGTTTGTGAGTATCCTGTTTGAAAATAAAACATTTTAAAAGAAGTTTAAAACCTATTGCACTATTGCAATTCTTTTCTTCATCCTGAGTAACAAGCCGGCGGGGACGGAAAGGAAGCGGAACTAGCGGTGGGGAGGCTGGGTTTCCCAGACGGGAGATCCAGGAACAACACAGGAGCTAGCCGCGAGACCATCAAAACATCTTGAGGGCACGTTCACACGTTGCGTTTTGATTGTGTTTGAAACGCATATACAACAGCTGAGGAGGGGTGATTTGCCTAATTACATCACTGTTAACATTTCTGTTTACAAAACGCACCGTAAACGTGATGTTAACGCATGCGTTAACATTGCGTTTACAAACATAAACGGTAATGTACTTAGGCAAATCACCTCTCATCAGCTGTTGTATATGCGTATATGCGTCAAACGCAATGAAAACGCGACCAAAACGCAACTTGTGAACGTGCCCTCAGGAAACGCCGTCTCAGGACATCAAGATCGCAATAGGACATTATTCCTACTCGTGAGTTACAATCTTAAACTGGAAAGGTGTCTCTTCTTCAATATCTTGCCATTGGGTAAAAGAAGAGGATGTGGAAGCAGAGGAACATATCTACTTGCTGTTTGGACTTTGTGTTTTTTTGTCGGACTTTGCCATTTTGTTCCCCTTGAGCCGTCTTTCTTTTGTTGATTAAAGCTATAGGAGAAGAAGAAATCTTTTGTCTTTCTATATGGTATATAACCTAATATACGTATATAACTACGTCCATGATCTGCAAGGTGATAAGTGTCTAGCATTATATATATATATTCTATAAATTTATTTTTTATGTAATACCATTTATTGTTTTCAGCAATATACAGGCAGTCCCCAGGTTACGTACAAGATCGGGTCCGTAGGTTTGTTCTTAAGGTGAATTTGTATCAAAATTGTATATTTTATAATTGTAGCTTCAGACAAAGTTTTTTTTTGCCCCAGTGACGATTGGAGTTTTAAATTTTTTTTATGTAATTGGACCAAGGATTATCAATAAAACTTCATTACAGACACTT